>PVJH01010773.1:0-72062 GCA_004026705.1 Nesogale talazaci
TCTGTGGGAATAAGACAGGCTTTCCACTTTCTCTAGAACTACAGTCTTGCCACCCTGCAAGAGCAGTTCCACCCTCTCTTACAGGGCTTTTATGAGTCGGAGTCCATAGATGGCAATGAGGCTTTGTTGTTGTTAATTTAAAAAAATCAGACAGCTTCTTTGTCATTTGTCTTTTACGATGGCTTATGCCTTTCTTTGTTTTGTCTACTATATAACTGAGAACAGTGGGCTACACCTCCTCCCCGCTTCCCTCGAATCTAAAGGGCACACCATGACTCAACCAGTTCTGGGTAATGAAAGATAAACAGGACTTTTGCTTGGGGGGGTGGGGGGTGGGCAGATGCTCCTCTTGGAATGTGTGTTAGATTCCTCATGGAAACTCAAGAGCATTTTCTCACTTCAATGCCCTCCCTTAGCATACAGGCACCAGAGAACTGGAAGTAACCTTGCTCAGAATTCCCAACACCAGGGTTGCTATTTAGAATTAGCCATCCCAGGAGATTTTAAAGGCAGAACAGAAGCAGCAGCAGAAGATGCAGAAGAAATGTCTTCCATTGGTTCTCCCACAGAAGCGGGCAGATACATAGAGACATTTGTCGGTGATGTGTGGTTGTTATTTTAGAATCGTCTTCTCCTCTGGTAGTCAGTATAGTGATGACCAACCATTGCCTGCGGTCCCTACAACTTCTTCACCCCTTGAGGCAGAGTTAAAAATTCAGAACCACGGGCACCGAGGTCCACTTCCATTCTTCCACGTCTCTCAACTGTGTAAGGACTCGGTTCCCTGTATGAAAAAAATTCCTTTCCTGGTTAAGATGTCAAGACACATTTTTCATTTTCCTGACCAACCTGGACTGAAGGCAACAACAGCAAAACGATGTGATGCTCTGCCACTGCCATCTTACAAGCAATCCTAAAGCAACATTCCAGTCTCCTGAGACAGAAAGGTAAGGGGTTTGGGAAGGGATAGGTGAGACTTCATGCACCAGATCTGAACCGCATTGCATTTGTAATACTCTTTAACGCAAAGAGAAATGAAATAGATCTGTTCAGGCCATTTCGGTAATTTTCTCCTCTTATTTGTAACCAAAGTGAAAGGTGACTAGATAGGGACAAAGGGGGGTTGTCTCCCCCAAATGTCTATGCTAATCAAAAATTAGCTTTCTGTCCCCCAGTCAAGAGGTCGCAGGGGAGTGAGGCACACTAGTGGGAAAATCCAGACCTGAGCATGTGAGAAGATATGACCCAGGTGAACCTAAACTCAGCCAATCAGATCGCTCACGACCCTCGCCCAACTCTCAGCCCCCACCCCCTCCACCAGCCAGTGGACACAGGAGGGGATAGATAAAAGCAGGCTGTGGCAGGCAGCTCTTTGGGTGTGCTCTGCAAGCAGAGAGTGGGAATCTCTCCCTCTTGCCCTGCATGTAAGCACCTGTTGGTCCTCTGGGGGGCCACATTCTCTTGGTGTCTGGAGATTTCCTGTTCTTGACTTACCAAGTGTAGTTGTCATTGCATGCCACTTTATGTGCGCTCTCCTGAAGTGGCCATCTTTAGTTGTGAACTCCTGCACCGTGCCCGCCTGGCTTTGTATGTTTTCCAGAAGCAGTGTGTGCTCTTTTGTGACTGTAATACCTGAAACTTTTCTTTCCCTCATTAAAGTTACTTGGATTTGCAAAAGTGCTTCTGCTGCATGGAATCTTTAAGTGTCTGGAAGGAAGAACTGTGGTAAAGCCTTCCCGGTTTCCACTCTAAGTTTCTCCTTTGTAAAATGGGGGAGGTTTAGTGTGGAAAACACACGTGCTACTTGGCATCTGTTAGTCACTTAAATGTTGATGATTAATAGGGAATCCTTTTACTAACCTTCCATAGAAAAACAAAACACCAGGCTTTCTTCCAATGAAAGGAGGGCCGTTCATAAAAACAGAATAAGTTTTTCTAAATTAAAGGCTTGGTATTAAGATGAATTAGTTAACACACAAATATGCTTTGGATGATGATTTTCTTACAGATAGGAATTTTCCCCTCAAAGTTTTATTGACTTATGATTCACTTATCATGCAACTCAATAGTTTAAACACATCGAGAAGAGTTAGATATTCATCATCACAATCTGTTTTAGAACATTTCATCCCTCTGGTGTTCCTCATTATTAGGTCCCCATCCCCCCCCCCCGACTCCCACCCCTGCTAGAACCACAAGAAGCAGAGAAGTAGACTCAATGGCTGTGTTCTGCAAAAATCCAAGTGTGAGGTGCCAGCAGTTTCTTAAACATACAAGGAAGAGATTGGGAGTTGCCATAGTTCTATGCAATGCAAAGAAAACAAGCTAAGACTATGAGTATAACTTTCCCTCCTAATGGAATGCTTTGTAAATATTTCTCCTCTAATAATAACTTATTTTAAGGGTGACCATTTATACATGCTCTGCTGGAGACACAAAAAGAAAGAAAGAAAGTGCTGATGATATCTTGTCAACAGAGGGGGACCGGGAGGTCATTACGTTTCTTAATGTTTTATAAAACCAAGGCTATGATCAGTGCTTTGGTTGAGAAAATCTATTTTCCTCACCCAGTGGTTTTACATACTCAGTGTCTTTAATATGGAAAGGTATTTGGCTTGTCCAACTTTTCGAGCTGTGTTCATAAATCAAGATAATCAGTATCAGCAGAACAAACAAGAGGGAAATATTATGATAAAACATAAGTGAGACATACAAGAATATTTTCCAAAGGTGCAATGCTAATGAAAAACATCAAACCACTATTATTTTCCCCCAAAAGTGATTTATTTGCTCTTGCAGAATACTTCCAAGTTTGTTTCACTCCCAGGAGACTGAAGAACTACAAGGATGTATTCAGTTCTGGGCTCTAGTGTTACGAATATGAAGCATCATCTTTGAGAACTCTTGAATTTTCCTGCATTTTCAATCACACAGTTACCTTGCTTATGGTCTCTAAAAATAAACTTGTTTTACGAAGTGCCAGCCTCTGGTCTTCGTAATTATCTTCATGTCGTTGCTGTAATCTATAATTTCTTCCCCAAGTTGTGGCTTTTCACAGGTGACTTAAATACCTGCTAGGGGCCATATGCAATGTGCCTAAGTGACTCTCTTTGTAGTCTCGCCACCTTGAATGCTTTTCTGGTCTCGGTGGACTGACACCAAATTGACAAACCGCAGCAAAATTGCTCCTATGCTGAACCTGGGAGATAAAACAGTTGATTGACAGGTGCGACTAATCAGTTCACAGGTAAAAATCAAGATTGGATTTGATGAGGGGATTTTGTGGTCCACGGTGGATTCAATCCTCTTTTCAATATACTGAAAAGCTATTTTTTTGCCGAGTTTGATTTTGATGATTCCGTGGGTCCCCAGCCCTGTCAGTGTTCTGTGAGAGGGCACCTCCTCACTCACAGGCGTCCCCTGACCCTCCACAGAATCACATAGGTGGGGGGGGGGGGAAGATTTCAGTGAACAAAAGGGTGGCAAGAAATCAAAATGGGACAATGATCGAGCAGAGGAAGGGGCGTGGAAATGAAAGGGCTAGGTCCCTGCACAATCCATTTTGGAAATTTTTCTATTAGTTATGCCTTGGATTAGTTGTAAAACAAAAATAAATGAATATGAAGACACAAGGAAAAGAAAGAGTAGATGCTTTGTAGCGATGTGATGTTCAGACAATCTTATGACATTTAATGCAGACATAACTTATTTTCATTTCTGGTCAGTGCTGACTCAATCAATAACAGGAGAAAAGAAAGGGAATCCTCTTAACATTCAAGTTCAATTCATAGTGTTAGGAACCATTAACTCTAGGCACAGGCAACGGTTTCTTTATTATCCATATCAGAAATTCTTGGTGAAAGAAGTTGTTGAGGGGCATTTCCTGAATAACATAGAAAAGTATTGTCTGGCCTCTTTAAAAACAAACAAACAAAGCAAACCCACTGTCATCATGCAGATTCTGACCCGTACCACCCCTTAGAACAAAGTAGAACTCTAGAGGTTTTTCAAGGCTGTCCATCTTTAGGAGAGCAGAAAGATTCATCTTTCTGGTATTTGAACACCAGCCCAACCTCTAGCCCAACCTCTTTGCAAACAGAACAAAAACAAAACAACAAAACAGTTCACTGCCATCCAAGAGATTTTGCCACCTGTGGTACCTGATAGGACAGGGTAGAGTTGCAGTTTTGAGGTTGGGGAGACTTGGAATCTTTACAGAAGTAGAGAGCCTCATCATTTTTCTGCCATCTTCTTTAAGGCACAAGTCATTTGCACAGGACTGTTAACCGAAAGGTTGGCTGTTTGAACCCAGCCAGAGTTATGTCTCTCGGAAGAGAGGCTTTGAAATTTGCTTCCAAAAGGACATTGTCTTGAAAACTCTCTATGGATTAAGAAGTTCCTTGGCTTTTACAGAGAACCACAAGCATCTATTATCAACATCCCAGCAATAAATGAAGTCAGACTCACCGCCGTTGAGTGGATTTCAACTCATCTCAATGCTGGCCAATGTCTGTTAGGCTGTACATATTTATGGGATCTGACAGCCTAATGGATTTCCTTTGAATAGCTTGTGGATTTGAGCTGCTGACCTTGTGGTTAGCAATCCAATGATTACCTGACTGTGCCATCAATGCTTACAGCAAGCATTTTTTTTTCATTTTCTACTCAAGTTCTCACTTTCATAGAACTTCATTTATTTAATTATTTAACCAACCAAGTGGAGTAGGCTCCAGGCAGTGTTCAAAGTAGATTGTAAATATTACCCCGTATCTCATGATAACAATTTCACAAAGGAGAAAACTGAAACCAAAAGAGGGCAAATATGTCACCTGAGACCATTCCTCCAGCCAGAATTGAAACTTTCTCTCGAAGTCATGCTTGATAATCAGAAGCTAAATTTCTATGAAACCAATGACCAACTTCAGAATTGTTTACTTGCAAGGGGCACTCCTACACACAGGGGAGGCTCTAGCAATGTATTTTCAGGGTCATGTATGTTATCCATTTGTAAGAGATGGTGGTAGGAAACATGTTGTTCTCTGTAACCCAGTGTTCAGAGACTATAAATGTCACCTTGCTTGGCAAAGGACCTTGGCAGATGTGAGGAAATTAGAAATCTTGAGATGGGATGATTAATTTGGATTATTGGAGAGATCCAAAGTGATCTTGAGGTTTAATAGGAAAGCAAGGACAGGGAGTCAATTTCAGGGTCTGAGAGAGGGTTGAAAATACTTCCCAGCTAGTTTTGAGAATGGAGGAAGGAGCCAAGAAATGCAGGCCCCCTCTAGTAGCTGGAGGAGGCAAGGGAGCCTCCTGGGGATCCCACAGAAGAAACACAGACCTGCTCCTGTATTTTGACTTGAACCTCATCGTACAGCGCAGTAACAATTTCTATCCTTTAAAACCATCTATGAATTTAAACTGATAGACCTAAAACTATTTTTTTCATGATTACACATAAAGATCATATTGGATCTAGTCAATAATCCGAGCTAATTATTCCATCTCAAGATCTTTAACTTAAGCACATTTGCCAAGATCCTTCTGCCAAGTAAGATGGCACATATTCATAGTGTCTGGTCATTAGGACACCAGGACCATTATTTTCCTATCATTTTATACACACACACAATAGATTTTTATATTTCTTACCATATAATAATGACCCACTATTCATCCTGCCATGTTAACACATTAAAAACTGGATATTTTAAAATCAAGATGTTAAAAATCAAGCAACCAAATCAATATGAAGGGATGGGGAAGTAGTGGAGATCCAAAACCCATCTGTAAGTTAACACATTAAAGACCAAAGAAACTCGGGATCCATCCACAATGTGTTAATATATCTCTATATATACATATGTATGTGTATATCTACATATACATATAGATAGGTAGAGAATATATTGTCTATATTTGGCGTGCATGTGATTTTCAGTACAAATAGTATCACACTCTATACATATTTATGTGCTCAACAATTTGCTTTTGAGTTTTTTCTGAGTTCCTTTCTTTTAACTTTTGAATGCCATTCCATCTAGTAAAAATGCCACAGTTTTACATGTTGGGGCATCTATTTTAGATTCTCCAGTTGCCTCTCTTAAGAAGACTGCAGAGGGATGTCTGAATCACGTAACGAAAGAGGCTACTCCGGTGAGGAAGGTTCTTGCGCTTTCTATAAGCGCCCCGGCCCCTGCTAAGTGTCTTCCTCACCGGCGCAGGCCCTGTGCTTTCATCCCATGCAAATACCAAGGGACATCTAGGTCCAAAGAACCCTGTTGGCACAGTGGCACAGTGCTCATGCTCAGTTGCTAACTGAAATATTGGCGGTTCTTATCCACCCAGTGACTGCATGTCAGCAAGACCTGACGATCTACTATTTGAACAAGTGCCTAAGACACATCGTGGTCCTGTTCTTCTCTGTCCTGGAGGGTTGTAATGAAGCCAAAGTGACTCATGGGCACTTAATAATGGGATCCAGTTGTCTGGTGTAGTGGCAGATGGGCATCCCCATAAGAAAGGAGGCTGTCGCCTAGTTGAATTGGTTAAAATCAGACACCAGGCAATTGTTTGGGGGATGCTTTGAGCAAACTAGCTCAATCACAAAATATAAATAGCATTCATCTGAGTTTCTAAAATGGTTGTGAGTAATAGCTAATTAAATAGTTTGTAAAGCACTTTTTTTTTTAATTTGCAAAGTGGAGAGACTAGGAGAAGGATCAGGAGAGAGAGAAACTGAGACTAGCATCCCATCAGCACACTTGTGTTCTCAGGAAACCAGACCGCATCTTGCAATTCTTAATGCCATGCAATTTCTAATTTGAGGGTTGGTGCAAAGATGTACAATCTGTTGCTTTGTCCGGTCTGTGGCTCGTACAAGCAGTCCATCTGCTCCAGTGCGGAAAGACTGGAATGTATCTTCACTTTGCATTTTCATTTAGGTGTTTAGTATTTTCATTTCAATGTTGGTGTTTAGAAACAGGCAGTCACTAAATTAATCATTGAGAAGGGATTATGAGCTTGTAAAGTCAGGTTGTGTGACTGGGCAAGGCTGAACAGCATTGGGAAGACGTTCTAGTGGCCTAAAAGGTTTAAAGGCAAAACAGCAGACCTCCCCAGACCCAATAGCCTCATAGTGGCAGAAGGGACATCCCCCTAAGGAAGGAGGGATGCCCAGCCAGAGGCCAGTTGGTTGGGTTCAAGGCTCTCAGGATAACTGAGAGAGCAACATCCTCCAGTGGGTTTTTCTGATCAATCTCTGGCTTTTGCTTCGTGGATTCCTGGATATTTGGAAGGTGCTTTGGGGCCCAGCGATTTGAAGTCTCCCGAAACACATTCAGTGAGTATATAGGGAGAAGAGGTTCATTTCTTGTACAATATATTTCTTGCCTGTAACTTGGGACTATGTCAACAAGCTGCATTTCATCTTTTGTTTTCATTGCTGCTGTTTGAAAATAGATGGCATGGTTAGGTGGCAACGAGCCATTTCTGACCCATACTGACCTGTGTACCACAGAATGAAACACTGCCCCATTCTACTCCCGCCTTGCAGTTGTGGCCAGGTCTGAACCCTTTGTCCATCCATCTCCTTGACAGTCTTCTCCATCTCTGCTGACCCTCTGCCAAGCATGACTCCCTTTCCAAGGACTGGTCTCTCCCGATAATGTGTCCAGAGCACCCGCGAGTAACTTTTGCTTTCTGGCGTCTCAGCAGCACTCGGACAATATTAGAAAATGGACAGAGAAGCTTAGAAGGTATATTTTTGGTAGGTCCTGTTGTGTCATTCATCCTCCTCGGGTTTTCAAGGCGGAAATGTTGCTGGGGGTTGGTGCGCAAGCTTTCTCCTCAGAAACTGCTGGGTTAAGTTGCTCTGTCAATCGTTTGATTAGCAGCCCAGTACTTGACTGGTGTAAAACCAGGTTTCTATAGACGTGAGGCTTAGCATTGTATTTCCGTGTAGATACTTTTCATTCTTATGTACCTATTTTTTTTCTTTATCAACTGACCATTAAGTTGATTCAGCCTCATGGAGATCTCATCTCCTTTCCTGACCTTTGGGAGGCAGCTCACCATGAGTCTCTGCCCAGCTTCCTCTGGCTAGGTGTGAGCCTGCCACAGCTCAGCCATGCCGCTGAGCACATGATCATTCTCTTCGTCCAGGCCATTCCTGACACATGCTCATTCCCATGACACGTAAAGGGAAGGTCACATGGTAGAATGCATCTTGATGGAGTGTCAACAGTGGTTTCAAAGATCTCAAAGTATCGTCAAGAGAGCAGTTTTGCTTGTTGAATTAACAAATGGTTGCTGTCTGCTCCAAGTCAAACTCCAAGTGATTGCAGGGCTGGTGGAAACAAAGGAGCAGATGGCCTTTGCAGAACTTTCAGCCTCATGGGAAGGCCAAAGATGAACAATCACACCGACGGATCTGTAATGTCAAAACTGGGATGTGCTCTTGGTTGCTTTGGCATGAACCAGAAGTAGGAAGGGTCCAGTCCAGGCACTAAAGAGTAACGCTGAACTTGAGAGCTGAAGAATGAATGAGAGATTTAGGTGGAGCAAGCTACGAGGTGTGGGGACCTAAAGGGACAAGACACATAAAAAAGCCTAGAAGAGAGGGCGTCCACTTGGTTTGGGGAACTGGGAGCAGACTTCAGGCACTAGAGGGCCGAGAGAAAAGCAAATCAGAAAAGGGGAGGCCAGCGATGGAAGAAGGGCTGGATGATGTAGACAGGGCATGGAAATCCACTGGCGGTTACGCTAAAAGGCAAAGGGTCCTTGAAGCATTTTAAAATAGAGACTTCTGGTTTCAAGATAAACACACGAAGAGGTGAGAGAGCCTTGTGAGAGCAGCTGGCAGGCTTCTCTATTTGTCTAGGTGAGAACTCTTAGACATACACACCCACAAAGACGATGCTAGAAGAAGAATGAGGAGAAGGAATATAAAATGAAATAGGCAACGTCCTTAAATAAACAACCTAAGCAACGTCCTTAAATGTCTAGACCCTCAGCTTCTTCACTGTTGTGGGTCTCATAATTTTCTGAGAGGGTAGAATGAGATAATGAGGGTGGAAAGGCACTCGGCCCCTGCCGGCAGTCAGCATTTACTCTCCCAAAATGAACAACTGGGATTCAGAAGCGAGGAGGGTGAAGCCTGGTTTGGCTTACTCTGCACATATCAACAGCAAAGCCCTTGCCCTAGGAAAGGACATCCTCATTGATGAAGCAGAGGGTCAGGGACCAAGAAGTAAATCTTCTGGGGGATGGATTGACACAAGGAGTGCAGTCACAGATTAGAGCATACTGTGAATCCAAAGATGGCATGGGCACCCCGGCAGCATATTCTCCTCCTGGTGTCTCTTTTCTGCTGGGTGGCATCTGGCTAATCTGATCAATTCAGCTGGTTAATTTTATAAGGACTATTCATTTTTATTAATTGCTCAATAAATTAATTTCTCCCAGGAAATGCATTTGTATTTTCATTAGGGCCCTCTGGAGAGGGTGTGCTAACCCAAAAGAAGCGTCTGAGTGGAGCAAATCCAAGTTGCAGCCTGATCTTTCTTGCGACAGGAAGAATAGATGGTGTGAAACTGGTGGTACAGTGATAGAATTATTGCTTTCAATGCTCGTGCCCTGGGTTCAAATTCCTCCCAGCCTTTCAACCTCACCTCTCTGTCAGTAGAAGCTTGTGCCTTGCTATGATGCTCAACAGATCTTACCAAAGCTTCCAGGATAAGACCTGCTGGGAAGAAAGACGTAGAAATTCACTTCCCCAAAATCAGTCACTGAAAACCTCACCGATGACAATTGTCTGTTTCACATGAACAAGGGCTTGACTTGATGACAGAGAACAGCAAGGAGAACCAGAGTAAGAGACGCCTTTGTTACTGCACCAGCCTCGTCATGAAGATGGCTATCCATGCTCACCATCATTTTCCTGGGCTCAGTCTCCCATGTCATGACCCTCATCTTCATAAGATTGGGTGGGTTCTTACGCCATGCTCTGTCTCTGGCCTTTGGAACTGTGTCATCTGAGGGTACGAGATAGCATCTTGGAGCTCAGATTCCTCACTTGTCTGTGGAAGAGTTATGGAAGGCTTGAATGAAAGAACAAACACAAACTCCCTGCCATCAAATCCATTCTGACTCATAGCACCTCAAGAAGACAAGGTAGAATTGTCCCTGTGGGTCTTGGACTTGGGTCTTTACGTGAGTAGGAAGTCCCATCTCCCTCGAAGTGACTGGTGGATTAGAAGTGCTGACCTGGTGGTTAGCAGTCCAGTGAATAGCCACAGCATCACCTAGGTTCCTTCAATGAAATGTCATCCATAAAAAGCCTGCTACATGTTGCCAATGCCAAGCCAAGTTCACTGCCTTCAGGTTGTTTTCAGCTTACTGTGAGAGCAGCTGCGTGTAGAGCAGCTGCGGCGAATTCCCAAGGCTACCCATCTATATGGAAGCAGACTGATGCGTTAGAACCACTGATCTTTTGATTAGTAATCAAACACTTGACTACACCATGAGGGTTCTTGGCGATTGCTCCTCATTTTCCCATCCTCAGTACAACCTAGGTATCTCGTGTTTAGTAGTTAGCAATGTGTCCTTTCAGTACTTTGCAAAATGTGTTCTTTGACTTAATCATTTCAATAAATTAGCTAAGAGAGAAAAGGATCTGGCGTTAGAGAAGACGACACTATGTATAAGCGGTATTAGACGATGTCTAATCTCTGGTTTTTATTCCCCAGAGGGAGTGCAGACCTTGAGCAGCCATGGCTTATTCAGAGTCAATAGAGGTCTCAGTAGTAACAAGTCTAGAGTTAGAAATCAGGTGCCCAAAGTCTCAACTGGTCCCAAGTCAACAGGCCAGCAAACAAATAAATAGAACCTTCTAGTTCCTGGAGTGTCCATTCTGGATCAAATAGCAATCTTTGGTACAACAGGCATAGAGATTTGTCTAGGATCCCACCAAGATGGGTAAGCTTGCACATTCCATCTTCTACATGGCCTGGAAATGGTCAAGTGCTCACATAAACTTAATGAAGCAAGAAAATAGGTCATTTTTCCCTTGACTGTCACTTAGCATCTGCTACTTACGCCTGCTTCTGCAACTAGCAATGGAACCTGCCTTCATCACATTTATTAGGGGATGAAAACTAAGCTTCTGCATGTTGATTATGTGGCACTGGGGAGTCCAGCTGTCCACTTGAACTTTAAAGAGGCTCTTACAGCTGAAGCTGTGCCCCCCATACCCCCCAAACTGCCCTCTGCTGGCAGCCTAAGAAGAAAAAGAGTCAGGCACAGCGGTGTCCTTGGCCATCATATTTCCATTAGGAACTACCAGGTTGGTTATAGGTCTGTTTTCCACCCTTCTCCCAGCCCCCACCTTCACCCCCCACCCCATCCAACTGTTGTGTCTCTCCTGGCTTCCGATGCCCCACCCTCCCTTTCAAAAATTACTTTCAGTAATTACTACAGCTCAAGGATGCTGTCCAATCTAAAATAGCTAATGAGAACCAGTCCTTCAATCTAAACAGTAATCAGCTTATAACAAGCACCCCTTTCCTGGGTTTCATTACAGTGACACAATCTATTTTTCATACCTCGCATGATAAGGCGGAAAGTTGGTGGGGGGGGGCGGGGAGCAGCAACTGGGATCACTGAGCTTGCATGAAAGAGAGATGGGTTTGAGCGTGCAGAATTGATTTATTTGCATCCTTCCATTGCTTTGGTGACTGCATCTTTGAAAGAAGTTAATATCGTATTTTTGATTTGGCCTTAAGAACAGCAGGGTCTGACAATCAAGCATACTTATTACAGCCAAGAGGGAAGGGGGGGGCGGTGGGAGAGAGAGAGAGAGAAAGAAAGAAAAAGTAGCCCAGCTGAACTCAAGAGCATCCTGATTTATTGGGACTTATGCCTACTTGAAGCTGAAAGTATTTTAAATTCTGTTTGGGGACCTCACAGTGCTGTCTTTATCTGCGTGTTTGTTCTCTGAGAATTTTGTCTGATTGCTGCCTGGAATGGCAGGAGCACCTTACCTGCCTGCCTTTTTATGCCCTTGCTTAAAACTGTCATTGTTTGTTTTCTAAGACAGCATGGAAGGCACCAACCACGGGGATTCTCCCTGGAACCGTGGGGACTCTGCTTGGCTAATATTACACAATCTGTTGATAAACACCCTAGCTATTTTAATCTTCTTTCCAAGTTATTCTCCAGAATTAAGTTCCAAACTGTCATATTCTCTCTCTCTCTCTCTCTCTCTCTCTCTCTCTCTCTCTCTCTCTCTCTCCTCTTTCTCTCCCTGGTGTGATTAAAGCTCAGCCAGCATAAGCATCAGTCCCCATCCTCTTGGCGTGATTTCCCAGGCATGGAGGCTGCAGCAGCGTTTGTCTATTAATCCCACCCTAATGATTAAAGCATCTCAGAAGCTGTGCCATTTGATGGGTTAATACTGGTAGCAGTCCTTGGATTTAATCCACTCCGTCATCACTTTGAATGAGCCATTTTGATGAGCTTCAGAGAGGCTGAAACTACTGCTGTCATTGTCCGTTTTAAAATCCCAGTTTGCTGGAGGGGGTGGGGGATGGAGGGGGCTTTCTCTCACACAGCTAGTGGGCAGGCGGGCTCCAGGAGCATGTGTGTCACTAACATAAAGATATACAAATGCAGAGTGGAGCGTCTTTGTTATACAGCTGTAATAGGCAGAAAAACCTCAGAAGCCCCACTCCCCAATACACATGCATGATTCTATCGACCTCCCTGTGCAAAAGGAGGGAGAGGGAGATGGAATTAGCCCCCTCTGACCATTTTAGAACAGTTGTTTTCCCCTGCTTTGTCTAAAATTGTGTAGAAGATGAAGCTAAATTAGAAAATCTTTTCTTTAACCTAGCCTCTTCATTTGGGCAAAAAGAGGTACAGCCCGCTCATTCAAAGTAGGAGGCTTTGGAATTTACTCATTAAGCATAAGAACCAGGAAGCTGGTATCCGCGCTCCAGTGGGATCTTGATCAGGCAATCACAGAGGTGGTTTGAGGCAGCTCCTCCATCCTTCAGAGCGCTGGGATCCAACTTGCTTTTCAAAGAGAAGGCTGCCAGAGGACTCAGATTGAGCGTCTGCACTTCAGGCTAGTCCATAAATTAACTTCTAGTACTGATGGCATTCTAAAAGAATGACGTTTTCATTGGAATTCATGGTTCGCCTGTTTCAGGAATGTTATATAACCAGGCCTGTGAGATGACGTGGGGGATTGGGGGGGGGGGGTCGGTGCGCGGAGAGAAGAATTTTCTGCTTCCAACTTTTTGCAGGAAGGAGTTTTTCTGGTCAAGGTGAGACATCCAAGTCCCCCACACCCCTCCCCCTACCTTCTTGAAAATGACCATCTGACACAGGTAATGTGGCATACCTTTTACAACTCGAAGTCAGAAGATAGAATTCACAGCCTTCTTCTGACTGTACAATTCAGACTTCCCTCACCTGCATGCCGGGGGAAGGGAACGGGAATCAGCTAGCAGGATTTTTATATATGGTTGTAATGTATTCCTAAGGAGCATTCACTTCCAATATTCAGAGTCCCTACCACCCTTTTCCCAGCAGGCACTGAGCATCATGATTCTGAATTGTGCCGCCAGCCACAATCCTAGTCTGTGTTTTGGGTGGTGGTGGTGGTGGGGGGGGGGGGTCTATGCCAGAGTTAACAATGGAAGACACATGTAGTTTGGGGAATTATAGAAACTTGGAGCCCCAAATTGTTACTTTTATCATAGCTAATGTATACATAATACCACCTGCAGGGAGTCTCTCTTTTTAATGAAAAACACAGGAGGACGCCTCCTCAGGGGAGGCCTGGTGGAATGCTGCTTACCAAGGTCAGCAGGTGAAAACTACCAGCCACTAGTTGGGAGAGACAGGCTTCGACCTTCAAAAATAGTTACAGTCTCAGAGACTCACTGACACAGTTCTCCTCTGCCCTCTAGGGTCGGTGGGAGTCCGCATCGACTCAATGACAGTGAGTCGGGGTGTGTGTGTGTGTGTGTGTGTGTGTGTGTGTAGATATTGAACAAGGATGCTTAGCTGTAAGAACATCAAGGATGGTAATGGCCCAGATGAAAACTTGTGGTCTCATCCTTAGACTTTCTGAACAAATAGCCTTTTCTAGAAAACACTTATTCACATACAGGGAAAATAATCACCACACAGTCTGCTAGTGATGGCCTGTTTCAAAAACAACTTTCAGATTCTGTTTTGGGCTTATGTTTATCTCATTGGTATTAGATTTATAATTTAAGGACTTTCAAACTACACCTGGGATTAGATTGAAAGTTTTAGACCTCACTATGCCTCACACAATCCAAATCCTAGCAGCCCTGTCTCAAGTTTCTGAGGTTATAAACCTTTATGAGAGCAAATAGCTCTTACTTTCTCTCATGCAGCATCTGGTGGACTTGAACCATTGGACCTTGCCACTGGCAAGCCAATGCTTACCCAACTGTGCCACCAGGGCTCCTCAAAAGGTGGGCCATTCTTCTTTTTTTTTTGGTTTTTGGGGCATCATTGCCCTCTGGTGGTGGGAGTAGGAGGCCCAGCCTTGCTGCTGGATTTAAACCTCCAACTTAGTGGGCCGCAGTCCTGTGCACAACCTCTATGCCACTGGGGCTCAGCCCCCATTATTATTCTTACAAGCAAAAGAAACAAACAAAGCCAGGGCAAGCTGTTTCTACAGAGTTGAGTCTCATCTAAGGCGACCCGACCCCTTCGGTGACACAATAAATGCTGCTCTGTGGGGTTTTTAATGGCAGCAGTTCAAATCCACCAGCTGCTGCTCCCCAGGTGAACGATGAGGCTGTCACTACTGTAAAGATTTAAAGTCCAGGAAACACACTTGAGCATTTCTAACTTGTCTTCTCAGATTCCTTTGAGTTGGAACCGAATTGATGACGAGTTTGTTTTTTTTGTTTTTGTTTTTACAAGTTCGGTTTATGGTGATTTTTTTTTCTCATAATCATTCTTCCAAGCCACTTTGGGGCAGATTTGAACTCCCCACTTTTAATTAGCACAGTGTTTCCCAGAGTAGAAAACATTGTCTCCTAGGGGAGTGCCAGAATGGTCCCTAACCATCTACCTACACTTCATCCTGGAAAATGGGCTAAAGTACAAAAGCTTTCAATTGTCAGAAGGTGCCGAGATTTTTGTTCTGTTTTTCTGAAAAAGGAATGAGGGGCCAAATAAGTTTGGGAACCTGTGAGTCAGTAGGGGAGCTTGTGCATTTCTTGCATTCCACTGGTATTCCTCAAACAAGACAGACTCGTAGGAAGCAAAGTAAATTCTTGAGAGCAGCACCAAAAAGATAAGATGGATATGATTGTGAGTATGATCATTACAAACACCTCCAATGAAATCTTTCACAAGAAAGATTAATGCTCCTTGACATTTTCATTCAGTCGATTTCTGTATAAAGGGTCATGGGTGAATCTTCTAGAGAGTGACTCCATGGCCTTGGAATTTTAGTTATGAAAAATGTATTCAAGAAATCCCAAAATTGTGTAAAGAAGCCCTGGGGTAAGAGAGCGGGGAAAGAACTGCTAAGAACTGAAAGGTCTGTGGTGTGGACCCACCAGCCACCATGGGAGAAGATGTGGCAGTCTGCTTCCATAAAGACCTGAAGCTTGGGAACCTTTATGGGGCAGTTCTGCCACGTCTTGTAGAGGTGCTCTGAGTTGAAATTGACCTGGTGGGAGTGAACCATAAGTATAAGTGGTGCAGTTGGCATGCTTGTCCCTTATCAGTGAAATGAAATAACCCTTCCCCATGACCTCTTCAGTCTGATCATCAGGTCTTCTTAGGGTTTCTCTCCTTACTTTCTATATGGTCTGTGGGCAAAAATCAGCTTTCAGATCATGCTGTGGCTGACATTGTAACGAGAAAGACACTTCAAGATGTATGACTCGTGGCTAATGTCGTTAATTAGCTCAATGAAGTTACATGGACATCAAAAGTGGAAATGGGCTGTTGCTATAAGTTGGGGTATTGACATTAGTGCTTTCCCATTGTCGCATGCTAGAGCCAGCCAGAGAGACCTGAAACATGGGAGCAGGAAATCGTCCAAGCAGGACATGCGGAGGCAGGAATAATAACAGCAATAATCACACTAACAATTCTGGCTCGTGATCACTAGGAAAGAAGAGGAACGAATGCATTCAGTGCTGTTGACAAAGAATACTGGATAGACTGTGGTCTTTCAGAAGTACACACAAATCAGTCTTCGAGGAAATTCACGAATGCTCTTTAGAAGTGATGCTGCTGCACTTCTGGTCGCCTGACTTAGTACATCGGGGGGGCGGGGGGGGAGCATAAGTACAACGGAGCATCAACTTGAATGGATGGTTGTCAAAAACAAAAGAAACCCAAAATGAGATAAAGGGCTGCAGTCACCACAACAATGGAGCCAAGCTCACCAGCGGTCATGAAGATCCTCTAAGGAACTGAGAATTAAGAAGTAAGGAACTAAGAATTCAGGCAACGGGGGCCACCTGTGGTGGCGATTGTGGCTACACGGGACAGTCTCATGGAACGGTGGGATGCCAGCTGAGAAATAAAGCAGAGCAAGGATTTTGATGTTTGCAGACAGAATGGGGCATTTCCTACGGTGTCAACAGTGTATAGGGATGGAAAAGACGATGCGGCATGTCCAGATGGCCAATTGTGGCCAGCAGCTAGTAACTACATTGATTATTTTTCATTGATAATGCTCCCAGACTGTTGTTCTATGTAGAAAGTACAAAGGAGTCTTTCTGGATACCTGTCATTTTTATGCATGGCTCTTCCCCACCCCACCCCACCCATACACAGCTTGAGTTATAGGCCCAGTAAGACCAATGAATATTGTTGAATCAGAAAAACGGCTGATAATGAGGTGGCAAACAACAGACTGGAGGCTATCAGGACAAGCAGCAGAATTATGATGGCTTCTCATGCTTTTCAATGACCAGTACTCAACCGGGATAAAATACATTAAAAAAAAATTAGACACAGCCTCACCGATGGGTGATCCCTTTAAAGAGTAAGAACAAGGAAGTAATTCCTTCCAAATCAGTCAGAAACATCACAGCCTTACAGCTGGTGATCTTTGTTTAGTGTCACGCCAGTCCATCTCGGGAGGATAGGCTCTGTCTGGGTCCCGCTGATAAAACACGCTGAAGAGAGGTGGGAAGATGACACCAGAACCTGCTCTGCCCCTGGGAGGGATGAGAATGGGGACGGAGAGAAGTCATGTTTCTAAATGTCTGATTACAGTTTTGAATTCAAAGAAGCCTGGGATGCTTGGCAAACGCCCTCTCATCCCTGAAAGGCATTTTCTCATCATGCAGCGACTTTCCCCCACCCTTGCTCTCATTCAGTGGGAAATAGTTTTAAGCCGTCTCAGTGTAGAAAAATTAAAATATGTATGTAATGATGTTTCGGATGGTTGTTCCCAGGGAGAAGTGTATTCATCTTTACCAGCCACATTCCTTCAAGCCAAGCACCGTGCAGCGTGTCATGAGGATTACTGAGCTTTATTTCATTTGTGAAATATCAAATGCAGGCCCTTCCAGGGCAGCAGACGCGCTGTGCTGGGAGGTGGTGAGCTAATGTGTAGACTGTGAGGAGAGAGAGTGATATCTGAAGTTCTCTGGGAAGGGGAGATTCGGGACTTAGAGGTTCTGGCTTAAGGTATCTGAGAAGACTTCTTGGAAGAGGCTGATCTACTTTTATGAGGTGTGATGATCCAAGATGTAAATGAACCAAGATTCCCAGTTAGTTTTGGCCTTGACTTCACTAGGATTGTTGTCTGCCCCTAGTGGGTGCCCACATACGAGTTCACATAGTGAATTGTGAGTGGCAAAGAAAATGCAAAAGCTTGTGTGAGATTCATAAAGGATTCAGTACCATGCGCAGGTTTTGACACAAAATGAAGTAGACATCATCCTACCACTTCCTCATCCATACCGAAGTAAGCAATCAAGGATGCAAGCATTATTTCTTCTAATGTTATTAACATAAATTGCTGAAACCCTTCATCAAATCAAAGAAGTACCATAACTTAGTGATCATTGCTTTGAATAAAAAGCCTTAAAATATAGATACATAGTAAGATTCCTTAAATACCTAAGTGAGCCAACATGTTCAAATATTATTAATAGAGGGTAGTACCCTCTAATGGAACTTCTGGGAGTCCTGGTGGCATAGCATTCAGACACTTGGCCGCTAACCAAAAGGTTGGCAGTTCGAACCCACTCACAAGTCCACTTCAGTGAAGATGTTGCACCATGGGAAGCCTGAAGGGCAGTTCTACTCTGCCTGGAGTTGGCATGAGTTGGCATCATCTTGGGAGTAATGTTTTATGAATTTCCTAGTGATCAGATGAATTCAAAATGTTTTTTTCCCATGGGGATGTCATTAATTCTTCTTTTAGCCCCATTCTTGTAGTGTAGAATACTCTCAACCCTTTCATTTGTACGGGTTGGCTATACACTTGACTTCCTCTTTCCCTTTAGAAAGCTGTTTCCAGACACAAGTATGATTCTTGCTGCAAATATTGCTCCGAGGAACATTTCCAGCAAGGGAAGTGAATGATGCAGCAAATACCTCTTCATTTCCAGCACAGCAAATGATCTGTCAAGACATCACCCTCGCCAATTGCTTAATTGTGTATTGGGTTTAGGTGACAGAACTTGGATATGACCTGACAAAAGGGTTTAAGAAGAGTGATCCATCTTCCTTGCTCTTAGAATAGCCGAGTCTTCAATAAAGACACCTGTTAAGTCTTTATTTCCTAAGGCACGTATAACCAGCCTTCTTACCTTTCAATTAGTAATGGATGAACTTCAAAAAGGTAAGGTTTTCATTTTCATTTCACTATTGCTGGCAGGTTTTAGATACTCGAAGAACTTAATGGATTCCATGCTCTCTTCTTTTCTGTTTCTTTTTGTGCAGGCCCTCAGGATGACTCCTATTAGTTAGAAGTTCATTGGTTTCCACTTCTCCTTTGCGTGCATTTTGTTGTTTTTGAGATGTTGGTTGGGAGAGAAAAGATAGAGAAGCTTTTTGTTTATATAATCTTCTGTTTGTCTCTTGGCCTTTCTTTTTTAATAATGGCTGCCTTTTAGACCTGTTGAAGGAATTTATTTGAGGTACAACTTTACCCATCATCACTTCCAAATAAATACTTCTCAAGTTCAATTTTCCTACAATTTTCATCAAAAAAGAATGTGCCCAAGATGAAAGAAGGTTGTTTGCATTAGTCCTACTTTTAAGATTGGATTCAATTTAGACTCTTTTTTTTTCAGATTTCCTAAACTTTTTTCCTTTCTTAAACTGATTGTCATGATTGATTTTTTTCCTCTTAATCTTACTGATGTAAGGACATTTAAAGATTTAATTGTGAAATGAAACACCTCTTTGTCCCATGTCATCCAAGTGATTGGTTTTGGATCCTACTGTTGTGATCCATACAGTTTTCTTTGGTTGAATTTAGGAAATAGACTATCAGGTCTTTTTTTCCTCATCCTTATCTGAAAATGACATTCAGATGTGGTCTACATCAATAGCCATGCACTGTGCAGAACTGACACCCTAGTGGTGACTATATGTGAGGTGCATGGACCAGGAATCAAACTCAGGTCTCCTTCAAAAAAGATGAGAATGCTGTTAATTAACAAAATAAAACTGACTGGGGTTTTATATTCCATTATTACAATCCTAAAATCTAAAAATCTCTGACAGCTAACACTTTTTTTTTTTGGTAACTCAGTGACTAAAATTCCCTGGGTTAAACTTGACTAGACGTGAAAAATGGCCATTTGTAATCTTTATTTACCACACAGTAGCCTTTTTTTTTTGAGGGGGGCATCACTGCCCTCTGGTGTCATGGGGGCTACCCAGCCTTGTTCCTGGAGAGCTGCTACTGGATTTGAACTGCCAAGCTAGTGGGCCACAGTCCCGCACTCAACCATTATGCCACCGGGGCTCAGCCCATCGGACGTTTTTATGTTTTATGGCATATGGTCTCGCTAAAATTTACAAAAGTCTGTATTCTGATATCTGGTTCCAAGAAAGGTCTTTCCAACTCTTTCTACCTTTTTAAAATTGTTTTTGCCATTTGCATACACTTGTGCTTTCAGGGTGGAAAAGGTAGGTCTTCTGTGTTGACCATGAAGGTTTTGAATCTAAACTAGGCAAAATGAGGAAAGGAAACTTTTGAGAATTGATGGTCTCAGAGGAAAACCAAATCAAAAGACAACTTGCCTCTTCATCCACTCTTTGCTTGCACAGTTCTATTCCTTCTCCAACTCTTGTAATCATTTGGGCTATAGATTGGCAGGAGGGGAGATATATTGACACGTTCAGTCATAAAGAATTACGTTAAAAACAAACAAAAAAAACATGCAATCGATCTTATCATTTGCCCCATTGAGTCCTTTTGTGGTAGCAATGGAAGGGTTGGCTTGTGTCACACCAACTACATCTGGTTGGTTTTGTCATTTTCCATGGACTAAGGATACCTGGAAAGGGGAGCCTTATGGGAAGTCTGGCCAGAGAAGGAAGCTGACAGTAGCATCTCTTCACAGCAGTTTGAGCTTGGCAAAGACCTCCCTTTGCCATGTTTTCATTCCCAATTTGGATCTATCTAGCAACATTCCAGAGGGTTCCTCTTCTTGGACAGCTGGGAGGAATCTTACTGTTTTTACAGAATCTGATGACTTCTTCCTGATCACCAGGAGTTCCTTTAAGAAAGGAATGCAAGTCATGGACTCTCTTCAGTCCCACAATCCTTTCCATGTAAAGCTTTGGATTTCACAGAGCAAGCACAAGGGGCTTTTACTCCACAGCTAATAAAGAACCCTTGATATATGGTCTAATGTCTGTAGTCACTGACTCTGAGGCCTCTGGAGGAAAATATATATTCTATGATCAAACAATGTGTTCATGCTAGAGCTCGGCTTAAATTCCATATGTAGCTTGTGGTTTCTTTCCTCCATGTCAGGCCTATGTGTCCTTGCTCAATTTATTGACTTATTTTGATGTCTCAGGTGAGAAAAGATTTGCTTCTCTGAGCACATTGAAATCAGTATCAGGTAGGGGGTGTTCAGAAAATGCAGACCTGCCACTCAGTCATGTGCCTTCTCCCTGTTAGGAATTAGTTCCGCTCCCACTTCCACTTGAGTTTCCTTTTGAAGAGTCATCATACCCACCTTCCCCGTGTCTGACCTGTGCTCTCCATGGGTGCGACCATTCCTGCCTGCTGATACTGCACCATCCAGTGTTCTGCATTGGCACTTCTCTCTGCTGAGCCCGAGCGGGGCCAGCTGGGTCGGGAACACATGTGAGCGGTGGTCCTTTGTTCTGCACTTGGCTGCTCGCTCTGGCCATGTGTTCTAGGCAGGCCTCGCAATTAGGACGCCTGAAAGAAAGGAGCAGATTGGCAGTGTGGCGTCCTCCTCCGCCACCGGCAGGCCTGGGTGAGGCAGAATGCGCTGCCCCAACTTTCATCAGGAAAGACTCTCTAAGGAACAAAAACGTAACCTTTCAAGGGCACCTCAAGAATGAGGGGAAAGGGAAATATGCCTGATATGGAGACAGGCTTCTTCCTGAAGGCATCGACATGTGCATAGCGATGTGGCAAAAGAAGTCGCTCCTCACCGCTCGGTGAGGCGAGTCTATTGGGTTTCTCACTATTGATAAGAAAGGACTCGTCACCGACGTTGCAAAGAGCAGCCAGTGAGACCCTGGGCCAGAGGCTTCTACTCTGGAACCCCTGGGGCTGCCATCAGTTGGGGTTAACCCCACGGCCACTGCTTTTCTATTCACCTGGGGTACCATATACGCTACTCTCGATTGCTGAGCCAGAATCTAAGTGCCATCAACATGGGGGTTGGGGCTTATGGCAAATGGCTTGGGCTTGGGATCCAGAGAACACCAGGTTTGAGTGGCTGGTCCTTTGTTTGGGTCATGGATAAATCATTTAACCATGTGGACACTCAGCTTCCTCCATTCGTAGGGCTAGTCACCTGCCTGCCTGATGAGACTCTTTTCAGAATCATCAGTCATAGGCAACAGTATCACGGTCCCCCCCCACACCTGGTAGACTCTATCACACATGGGTCATTTATTGTTGATCTTGTCATTTATTGATTGCTACAGAGAGTATGCCTTTTGTGTGTGAAGCAAGATGTGAACGCCCTGCCTTCCTGTTAAAGACAGATCTCTAAGGGGGAAGACTGGGAACTTGCCCGTTTGAAAACCCAATCAAGATGTGTTGCGAGGGTTTAGCCCCAGTGGCGTAAGGGTTGTGCGCGGGACTGCGGCCCACTGGGATGGAGGTTCAATTCCAGCTCCACAGGAGCAAAGGCTGGGCCTTCTACTCTCACCACCAGAGGGCAGTGATGCCCAAAAAAACAAAACAAAAAAAATGTGCTGCGAGATTACTTAAGCCTCCGTTTCAATTTCTAAAATGGAAACAAGAGTAGCTCTGGAGATTACTTTGCGCATGGGCTCATGGATATAGAATTGACGGGCAATAACTACTTGCTCAATAAATGTCATGGGCTCGTAATGCTGCTTTGCTGTTGCTAAAATTAAAGCAGTGATATTTTTAAGCATCAAAAAAAAAAAAGATGTGCTTAGAGACAAGTCTCATGTTTTGAAAAGTCTTAACAGTGAAGAGTTTAGTGTTTTAGTTGGTATCCAGTCAGACCGATCACCTTCTTGTAACAGAACACAATGTTGCTCCACCCCGTGGGATCTTCATGGTCCTTGGTATGTTCCAGTTTATTGTTATCAATTCAGCTCTCTGAGCAATCCAAACTCACTGCCACAGAATCAATTCTGACTCATATTGACCCTATAGGATCTAGTAGATCAGTCACTGTGGTCTTCTAGAGTTGTGAATCTTTATGTGAACAGAAAGCTTTCTCCATCACCCGCAGAGTGGCTGGTGGTTTTGAACTGCTGATTTTGTAGGCCCAATTCATTGCCAACCACCCTGCCAGACCACCTCTGTTAGTGAGGATTTCCCTCATTTTAGCTGCTGTCTAGGAGACACAATGGCTTTTTTTAACTATCGGCCCGCCCTAGTGATGTATGCAGAGTAAGTCAGTTGAAGTCTTGTCCTCCTTGCTTTGAGTTTCAAGTTTTTAGAGGCACAGTGGACTGTGAGATGCTAGTCACACAGTCCACAGGTTCAAATCCACCGGGTATTCCATGGTAGAAAGATCAAGCTTTCTATTCCCACAATGATTAAAATATCTCAGAAGCCAGAAGGATCAGACAGATCTACATTGTCTACTAGAATAACTAGGAGTTGGAGTCAATTCTATTGAAGTGAATTTGTTTTTGTTTTATAATTCCAAGTTTATTGTTTGATACATAGCTGATCCAGGGATGTATGTTGTAATTTCGAGGGTCGCACTCAATCCTGGACATGTACACTCACATACTATAAGCACATATCAGTAGATAGAAGAAGAGGTGTTTTTTCTTTTAGACCCTTTCCTTGAAAGCAAAAAAATGACTAACAAGTGTATGCATGGAAGCACATGCGCATATACCACATGTACAAGTACACACCTTACCTCACCACATTCAACACACACACACACACACACCATTCACTGTTTGCACAACCACACTCCTTCCTACCTTCCCCCATATGACATTCTCTTCTTTCTTCTCTTCATCACATTCTTGTGTATCGGTGTAATATTATGAGATTATTTTTGAGAACTAAGTACAGAATTTTAATAGATGAGCAAGGTGCTAGGAGTTGACTGCACATAGGTACTGGAATCTGGTGTTGTAGGCGGTGGGTAACCCAGAGCTCAGCTACCCTCATTTTCTCACCTATTTCCCCGAGGCCTGTGCCTCCCTGGTCAGCCAGGTTGTTCATCGTATGATACTACTGCACAGAGCAGGCCCCAATGAAACATTCTTTGCCATTCTTTTTTTTTTCTCTTTTTAATGGACAGCTTATTTACCAAACCAACCTAATTAAAGTATAGAAGAGCAAGCATCTTTTAACATTTCAAGAGAATCCGCTCAATGCAGGCCTGAATATTGTATAGATTTTGGGGTTGCAACCATTCATCCTTAGTGTATTGTCTTTTGAAATTTTGAATATGAAAAGGAACCCCACACCATGGTTCCAAACCCTAAAGTCCTGGATACCTAGACCCATAACGAAAGCCCCATGGAGCAGTTGTGTTCTGTCACTTAGCCTCTGTGAATGGGAAGCCAACATAAGCAATCAACCTTAACATCAGCAATACCAATGCAGGGAAGTCCCACCTATTTTCTCAAATTCACTGCCACAGAATTGATTCCAACCAATCTCAACCCTCGGGGACAGAGTAGACCTCCCCATCTGGGTTTCTGAGACTTTAAATCCTTCTAGAGCAGACAGCCTAAGCCTCATCTTTCTCCCACTAAGCAGCTGGTGGGTTCAAACGGCTGACCTTGGGGTTAGGAGTTCAGTGTGCAGCCCACTATGCCACCCGGGCTCCTGGACTCATTTTCTGTATCCTATAAATTTAATTCTTTACTAGAACTTCTAGTCCGGACAAACACCTGCTTTTAATCTATTTTTATGACATTATTATTAAAAGATACGAATCATTGGAAGAAATCATTCAATTAGTGTTTAGCTGTTCTCATAAAAAAAAGAAAAAAGGAAAAAGATTCTCCTTTAAAACTCCTATTTTTGGCTGCTGGGGAGAAATAAAAATACTTTGGAATAGGAACTAAGGATGGACAGCATTCATAAAACCATTTAAGATTCATTATTTTATATTATAATTTGTGTGTGAGTGTCTGAGTGCTGGATGGTGCATTATATATATGAACTAATTTGGGAAAATATGGTTGCATTCCAGAAAACAAAATCACATAATGAACTTGTTCATACTAAAACCTTGTCATATGCAGACCCAGGTCTCAGCCATATCCTCAACCTGTTAAACCCTCTGCTTCATGACTAAATGTTTCCGTCTAAATTCACCTTGATCACGGATGCCCCTGACCTGACCACAAGATGCCAGCAGGTGTTCCATTTCCAGTTACTCTGGCTGCATGCTAATTATAGGGACATAGCTGGCAAGAGATTCCTTGCCCTTGTGGAAAATTCCCTTTGAAACAACATTGTTTAGGAAATCAGAATGCTTGGGTTCAAACTTCACTCTGTCTTTTTCCAGCTATTGAGCCACTGATCAGATAAAGAACCTATACATTCTGAGTCTGAATTCCCTATCTTTCTAGCTACTTAAAACTTCACTTCTATGGAGTCCATGCTGACCCATAGTGACCCTATAGGAGGGTCTAACTCAGGAGTCCTCAAACTATGGCCTGCAGGCCACATGTGGCCCACCGAGGACATCTATCTGGCTGCCGGGTGTTTTTGCCATCGTTGCATGTCCTGCTTGGCAGCTGACTCATCCCAGGCCACAGTGACTTTGTTCAGAGTTGGGGTTTTTGTTTGTTTTTTAACTAAAGTTTGGTCTTCCTATAGTCTGAGGGATAGTGAACTGGCCCCCTGTTTAGAAAGTTTGAGGACCTCTGGTCTAACTACATGTTATTTTCAAGACTCTCTCTCTTTAAAAAAAAATCATTATATTGGAGGCTTATACAACTCTAAGCATAGTTCATCCATCCATCCATTGTGCCATCATCAATTTCAAAACATTTGCTTTCTACTTGACCCCTTGGTATCATCAGCTCGTCATTTTCCACCTTCCCACCTCACTCCCCCCTTTCCTCTTGAACCCTTGATAATTTATAAATTGTTATATTGTCATGTCTTACACATCTGATCTCTCCCCTCACCCTCTTCTCTGCTGTATATCCCCCAGGGAGGGGGTTTACACATAGATCCTTGTAATCCATTCCCATTCCACCCCACCCTCCTGCCACCCTCCCAGTTTGCCACACTCACCACTGGTCCTGAAGAGTTCATTGTCCTGGATTCCCTGTGTTTCCAGTTCTTATCTGTACCAGTGGATATCTTCTGGTCTAGCCTGATTTGTGAGGTAGTTTTGGGACCATGATGGGTGAGTATTAAAGAACTAGAGGAAAACTGTATGTTTCATCGTTGAAGATTCTTTATGGGAGTAGAAAACCCTGTATTTTTCCCTTGGAGAAGTTGGTAGCTTCGAACTGCTGACCTTGTAGTTAGCTGTCCAACGTGTAACCATTAAGCCACCAGGGGTCTCTCCATCTTAATATTAAGCAAAAAGGAAAAGGAAAACCCTTACTGCTATCCAGTCAGTGTTGACTCATAGCAAACCCCTGTGGATTTCTGGGGCTGTCACTGTTCACGGGAATAGAAAGTGCAGTCTTTCTCCCGCAGAGCTTCTGCTGGTTACGAACTGCCGACCACACATATAGCATCCCAACTTGTAACCATTGTGCTATGCCACCGGAGCGCCTCCATCTTAGTATAGGTGTACTGTAATACATGTGTTATTCCCCGGGGAGTGCAACCTGCGCAGTCATCTGCGGCTAACCCAAAGGGTGGTGGTGTCCATCTACTGAGAAATGCATCAGAAGGAAAGCCTGATGATCTCCTTTGGTCAGGCCCCAGCCACTGGAAACCCTCAGGAGCACGGCCCCCCTCTGCGTTAATCACATTGTATGAGGGAAGTATTGTAAAGAGTAACTTAGACACCGTGTCAAATAGGTACAGCCACACATAGCAAATACCAGTATATATCAAGTAGCATATGATCATATATTGAACAGGATATGACCAAGCCCCAAACCATGGCAGTTCTAACATATGCCGAAGTAGAATTGCCCCATAGGGTTGCTAAGATAATAAATCTTTATGGATGCCACATTTGGGGGGGGGGGGTACCACTGCCCTCTGGTGGGAGTGGGAGGCCCAACCTTGCTTCTGAAGAGCTGCTGCTGGATTTGAACCATCAAGCCAGTGGGTTGCAGTCCCACACTCAACCACTAAGCCACCAAGGCTCACTTTTTTTTTTTTTTTTTAAATCTTGAAGTAGAGGTGGTTTCTATCTACCAAACTTCTGGTTGGCAGCTGAGTGTTTTCACCACTATGTTGCCATGGCTTTTTAGGGAATATATTCCCTGACTAGAATTTGGTAAAGATTGGCCAGTTGTATAGATTCCATGGGGACATGATTAATTGTCTGTCCTATTAGATCAGCGCGGATCAGAAGCCAGATCGTCCAAACCCCCACCTTATCCAGACTTTGGTCATGAAAGACCCCTTGGATAGACTAGGAGGGCCCCTGAGGGCAGTGTCAGGTGAGTACTGGGCAGCTATCTTCAACCCACCAGCTACTGCAGGGGAGAAAGGAACATTCTCCATTCCCAGGAGGATTTATCATCTCATGTCTCTATACAGAGTCACTGTATAGAGTCAGGTTTGATTAGGGTGCAGATAGAATACATTTGCTCTTTTTTGGCCTCAATTTTCTCGTTTGAGGACCTAAAGGCTTTTCCACTCTGAGTTTGATGTTGATAGATAGAAACTGTTTCTTAAAGTTATCATCAAAATGATTTTAAAGTTAGATAGCTTCACAGTTTTAATTCTTGCCATTTTGATCTTTTTTTTTTTAACCACAGAAAGGAAATCTGTCACTGAGATCTGTTGTGTTGGCACCACAGCATGCGAAGATATTTAACAACAGATAAATAGAAAACAAAAACAGAAAGGTCGGCATGCCCTTTGGGAAGCTGGCAACCAGTGTGGTGCCAATCCATTTTCAATTATAGCCAATCTGGAGGCTGAGATGCAGAAGATTTCACTTGTTATTGACTGCTACCAGCCGCATGTCCCTAAAGTGGTGTATCTGTGTCACCAGGGCTTCATACCCAACACTGAAGAGACAAAGCATCTTCTCTGAAGGACTTTGGGGTTAAACACCTGGACTATTGGTCTCAAAGGCTTTCATGTGACAACACAGTCCATTGGGTGAAAGTGGAGCTTCTCATCACTACCGCATGCTGAAGCAATACAGCTACAATGCTATGGGGAAACCAAGGCCATCAAACATTCTCAGAGACGCATGGGGGTTTACATTCATTGTCCTCTGAAATCCCTTCCTAAATGGTGTGGTTAGGAGGATGGATAGCTACTTTGTTCTATTAAATGAGGATTTGGAGAGTGCAGCTACAGTTATTTGAGCACCTATTATACAGCAGACATTATTCTTTGTTTCACACCCATGATTTGATTTGATCCTCACCATGTCTGTTTACAGATGACACTGTTATCCTCAAGCTCCTCTATAGAAGAAAGGATCAAAGAATGGGAGGGGATGGGGTGGAGTAATTTAACAAACAAAGACACACGCGCACACACACATCTTCATCTTGATTGGATCAAGAGGCAGAATAGCAGACACAAGTCTCCCTTTAACCAGGATACAGTGTTACATTGTGTTGAATTATGCACCGGCTTTTTAGCAGTAGCTGCATACCTTCTTAAAGAGTGGAACCTCTCTATCACGAAATCCTTACACAGAGGCCTCCTCCATAGCAGGGTGCCAATGGCTAGATTCCAGCCAGCCCCTGGAACTTATTGCTCATTTCCCTCTTCTCCAGGAAAGAAATAAGAATGACTATTTCAACTTACCTTAATTCTAAAGGTAAGTTATTCCTTTATTTCTAAAGGTAAAGTTATTCCTTTCACTTCTCCTCTCATGTCAAGTTTTAATACACACTGAATGGAAATTGATGATGGCACAATTCAATAGTTTAATCTTTTTCCCAGAGAGAGAGAGAAAGAATGGATGGATGGAGGGAGGGAGGGAGAGAGAGACATAGAGATAGAGGGAGAGAGGGAGGGAGAGAGAGAGAGAGAGAGAGAGAGAGAGAGAGAGAGAGAGAGAGAGAGAGAACACTCAAGCATACAATCATGGACCAAAAGGTTATTTAAGGGAAGAGTAAGCTGGGGGGCGGGGGGATTACAAAAAAACCAAAATCAGTAGAATAAATAGATTTCCAAGAATGTCACAGAAGTTTTTCAGTTACATCCAGATTGCTATTTATTGCAGAAAAGTGGGACAGTCTTGCATTATGTTTAGTACTTTTAATGCAGAATCCAGAGTGACTGATGCTAGGGCTTAATTGTAGCAGTTAGTTTATGTCAAGGAAAGTGAGGTCAGTGTAGCTCGCAGCAGTTCTTTGAAAAAGTGATGTCCTCCTCGGGGCAGCAAGAGGCGGTATCACCACAGTAAAAAGTTTATTAAAAAGTTTGATACAGAATAGGTTTTAGCCTTCTAAAATATTGTTTCAAGCTTTATCTAAACAGAACACTTTGGGAGAATTTGTTTTCAGTCTTGATACACAAATGCATTTCCAGGGAGGTAAGAAATAGAGTCTCAGTTTAGAATGGAGAGAAGTCATCGGCAGAGCCATTTGGTGTTGGCATGTGGGAGGCAGGTCTCCGGGACTGGGCCTCATTGCGGGAAGTCCTTCTGTCTTGAGCGCCCAGCTTGCACAACTCCAGGGGGCAGCACCCTGCAAATGTCTATATTGCCTGGGCAGGATGGAGATGAGGGGGGATTAGAGGACATGAGTGTAACAACATGCTCTTTAGCAGGAGGGCTTCCTGCCACTCTGGCCTTTGGCAGTTTTTCTCCCATCCCCCTTGGCCAATCATTCATTTTCTGACCTTGATCCCTCACAAAAATAGGTCGGGACTCCTGACTTCTCTGAATTGGAGAGCTCAGTTCCCATCTTGTGGGTACCTCAATTCCAATGTGTAAATCTTCCATAGCTATCTTCTCCCTTCCCCTCCACCTGTTTTCTAGCTCAGTTCATTGTTTACCAACTCTTGTAAAGGATGGCTTGACCTCCTTTTTCTTGTTCCTAATGTCTGATCGATTAGCTATGAAAATGCAGTCATGTTTTCTTGCAAACATCCTTAGGTTCCTGAGGTCTTCACTGCTGTCCCTACCCAACACTGCCAGGCCCTTCTCGGCCACGTTTGATCTCCTCTTTCTGCAGGCCTTGCCATTGTACATGTTCAAAGTTCCTCGGAGACCCACGTACAGAATGATCTTTCTGAATGGCCAAATTTGAGGGATACTCTTAAGCTTAAAAATATGAGGGGACTTCAACAAGTTCATGGAAGAATGGAAGAGTAATGGACTCTTTCCAAGAACTTTCTGAAGCACCCTCCTCACACCTCTCTTATGCAATAAAATAGTTGTTGTTCGGCCATTGACTTCCCCATATCGAATAAAAAGGATGAAAGAAGTGATGCACTTGAATTCGGATGCTGGTGAACAATGTGCAAAGTATCAGGAACCGCCAAGGAATAGACAAATCTGTCTTGGAAATACAGCCAGAATACTTCTTAGAGGGAAAGATGGTAAGACTCTGCCTCAGGTCAGGTACTTCAGGCATGTTTTCAGGAGAGATCAGACCCTGAAGAAGGACCTCAGGCTTGGTTAAGTAGAGTGGCTCAGCAAACGGGGAAGGCCCTTGACAAGAGGGATTGACTTGGTGGCTGCATGATGAGCTCAAACATCTGGACCACCGTGAGCAAGGTGCAGGAGCTGGTCCTGATTTTTTTCTGGTGCACTTAGGGTCTTTATGAAACAGAACTCACTCGAAGGGACCTAACGTCAGTTCATTCTGATTCCTGGCAACACTATATGTTTCAATGTGCAACTGCATCCAGTGGAGTTTCCTATGGCTATTTCACTGGAAGTATACACCCAGTTTTTTGTGGGTGTTCTGGAAAGATGCCTTGAGATGAACGCAAACTCTCAAACTTCCAGTAGGCAACAAACCACATTAACTGTTTGCCACATTCGGTAAGCAGTCGTAGGTGTCTAGCTTCTGGGATTGTCTGTCTGGTGTCTAGTCAGGGTCCTGACTAACGATGACACCTTAGACAGGTAAGTTCTCTGGACCCTAGTTCCAGATCTCTATTGAGAATAACAACATACCCAAGTCACTAGGAGATGGCCAGGAATAAATGAATTAATTTCTGGAAAACCCTTGGTCACCCAAGAAATAAGCAGCAATGTTGTGGTTTGTCAATAAGAAAATGTATACAATTGCAAGGAAACATTAACTTTGGGTTCTTTCTATGCTGCCCTTACAACCTCATCTGATGTCACTCTTTCCCAGCCAGGTAGATCCATAAACAAGCCTTGGCTCAGCCTTGGTTCATACAGAATTTTTTGCCTACCATTCCCTCTGCATTATACCTCTGTTCTTATTGAGACAGCATTTATATTATCATCATCATTTAGCTGGAATCTCCATTGTTTTTGCTTGAGCACTTGATTCTCTTCCTTCCTTCCCTTTATTGATGGGGTCATTGGGCAATTCCTATGTCTTGTTACCTAACAGCGCCCTCAGTTCATTCCACTGACCACCCAGGGTGAGGATTGGTTGTGCATCCTCTTTGATGGAGGACAGACGTAGCTTTCTATATCTTATTTGTCTCTGTGGACCTCATGCCTGGCCCCATGCCTGGCCCATGCTCCATGCCCAAAAAATGCCTGTTGGAGTAATTGTGACTCTTTTGTGAAAAAACAAACAAACAAAACAAAACAAATGATGAGCATTTCTAATGAACAATACAAGGTCAGCAAACTTAGAGCTCTAGCTCCCTGTATTTTGGCATTCCCCAAGTGGAGTTTTTTCCCAGAAGACACTCTGCCTTCCTTCCCCTGCAGAGGGAATTTGGGGACTGCCAGCAGGAGTGTCCTGGCTGATCTGAATCACACTGACAGTGCCTGGGGAGAGACACAATCTTTGAAGGGACCAGGCGGTAACCTTTATTTAATTGGCAAGATGGAAATCAATGACACATATGGCATTAACAATTTTAGATTCTGGATTCATTTACAGGGATGGCTGCTGAATTAAAAAAATAAATTTAAAAAATGATTCAAATCTTCTTCAAGGATTTTTGTGTCCAGGAAATATCTCAGTGTCCTCATGGTTCTTAATAAGAAATGAGATCTTTAAGCTTGGATACCACAAGAAAATTTTCAGCACTTACATAAGCCATTTCCTTTGCAAAAAAAAAAAAAGCTTTAAATAGATTTATAGACTAGAAAAGAACCGTGGTGCACAATGGATTAATCATTGGTCTCGAAACCAAAAGTTCAGAGGTTTGAACTCACCAGCGGCTCCACAGGACAAAGATGAAGCTGCCTGGAGATGAGAGATTTACAGCTTCGGAAACCTCTGCCCTATCGAGCTGCTCTGAGTCAGAACCAGCTTGACAGCTGAGCCGTACAGGCTAAGAAAGATGACAGCGTGTCCCTACCTTTGTCTGAGTGAGCTCTGTTATTACCTTTGATTCTTGTTTTAACTCTTAACATATAGGCTAGGCAACATATGTGTGCACACAAATCAAGAACCCGAGAAAGAATTTCTCTAGGCAAAAATAAAACAATGATTTATGTTAGTAATTAACTGTATCATTCAAATTTCAGGATAGGAAATAGAAACCACCTTAGGTATATTAAACAGAAAGGCATTTAATACAGGAAATTAGGGCTTTAGAAAACAGTCGGGCAGGCTGGAGTAGTGAAAGTCAAGAGCCACCACTGGGACAGCAGAGGGGGCAGTTCATTGAGCAGCATAGCATGAGAGCACAACTGCTGCTCCCGCCATCCTGCGATAGTCCCTTTGTCACACACCTCCCCCTTGACCTCACAAACTCATTACACCCACTGCCACTGAGTCAATCTCAACTAACACAGCCCCTCACTAGGCTTTCTGAGACTGTCTGTAAGACACTTTCCAATTTCTCCTGCGGTTTGAAAGAACAACCTACAGCTTGTAGTGCAACATGTAAGCCACAGTGCCACCAGTAATTTTTCTAGGACCTTCCACAACAAGAAAATTGGCCATCGCAGACTGTCATAGCTGAAAAGTCAAGAGGATGCCCCTGTTAGGTTCTGTCATCGAGTCTGCACTGTAGCAGACTGCACTGTAGCAGACTGCACTGTGCACAGTAGCTACTCTGTGCACAACACAAGCAAACATTGCACAGTCGTCTGCCGCCATCACAATTGTTCCTGTGCCTGAGCCCATTGATGTAGCCGCCATGTCAACCCATCCTGGTGAAGGCCATACTCCTTTACACAGCCCTTTCACATTAACAAACCTGATATCCTTCATCAAGGACTGGTCTCTCCTGCTAATGTGTCCAAAGTATGTAAGATGATGTCTTGCCAACCTTGCCTCTAAGTAGCACTGAGCCATACTTCTTCCAACACAGGTCAGTTAGTCCTTTGAGCAGTTCTTGGTACTTTCAGCATTCTTCGCCAGCAACACAATTCAAATGCATCAATTATTCTATCTTTTTCCTTATTCAATGCCTAATTTTTACATGCATATGATGCCATGGAGAATACCATGGCTTGCTTGGGTCAGACACACCTTAGTCCTTAAAGGACCATCCTTGCGCTATGTATTTTGCAGCAGATTTACCTAATACACTGCATCTTTTCAATTTCTGGGTCCTTGCTTTTGGCGAATGCATTCAGTACAATTGGGACTTCTGCCGTGAGCACTGATGGTTCTGGCTCATCATGTGCTACCTCTTCAAGTGGTTGAATAGAGACTAGAACTTTTGGTCCAAAGACTCTATGGACAGCTGAAAATTCAATATGATAGAAACATTCAAAAAAGAAGCAGCCCATGGCATTTGTACGTTTTTTCATATGAACACAGAGGAGGAACTTCCAGTTCCAGCCCTAATGCCAGGTATGGAAAATTCAGAAACAAAGACCCTGTGCTGTCTGACAAACTTTTAATTTGAGAAAGAGCGAGGGGTCTCAAAGAATGAGATTATCAAATCCTACTTTCATAAACTACGAATCTTTCCCAATGCAATCTATAGCAATAATTTCAAAGTGATGGCAGTCAAAAGGCACAAGTGAAGCCCATGGGAGAGCTGGTACATTTCTGGCAGTTCTTCAGGTCCTTTCTGTTTTTATTAAATGCAAACTCCGGCCCATATTTATACTTCACGTAAGTGAGACCTCTTCGTGGGTTATAAAGGCTGTGCAACACAGCACAGATAATTTTGCTTATGAAGTATATTGATTTTATACTATAAGTTCTCAGTTATGAGATGTTTTCTAGAAAGCCATGTACTTTGAATACACAGATTCTAGGTTTGAAAAGACCTAAACCAGAAATATATTGGGGAAAATGCAGTAAATTAAGACTCTCTTTCTGGACAATATTAGGATTATATTTACTCTTAGATAGGTAGTTCAGTTGTGGGCTACGCATTGAGCTGCAAACTACAAGGTTGGGGTACAAACCCCCAAGTCTGTGAAAGAAATATGAGACTGTCTGGTCCTGTAAAGAGTTACAGTCTCAGGGTCACTAAGAGCATCAACTTCATGAATTTTGAGTTGCCTGTGGTAAACAGGGTTGAAAATCAGGCCAATGAAGCTGATAAAGAGTTGTCTCCCATCTATCAGTGATGGCTTCAATGTTGCTATGATGCTGACGGAGTTAAGCCAGAGCTTCCAGGCTGAAATAGACTAGGAAGAAAGGCCTGGTGATTTGGCTCTGGAAATCAGCCAATGGAAACCCAGGGGGTCACAGGTGGTTCACGCTACAGTCAATTATGCAGACGATCGAACAGCATTTTGTTCAGTTGGGCCTGGGTTGCCATGGCTTTGAGTGTAACGAGCGAGCAGTTAACAACAACAATATGTGCCACAGGATATAAGCTATTGTTTTGTCATTATTTGGTGTATAAAAAGCACTGTTTATAATGCCTCACTTGAGAGCAGCATTACTTAATCCTCTCTTGTTCTTTTCATGTAAAACACTCTACTAGAATTCCCTGAGCACTTACTATCAGCTATCATACAACTAGGTCCTCATTAAAACCTAAACGTATCATTTTTTTTTCTGATTATCAGGTGGAACTCACTTGATTGTGAAAGGAAATAGTTTCGAGGTCATCTAAGGCTGTGGAATAAGCATTAGATGGCTAACTGCAGTCTGTGGTTCAAACCTAACAGCCACTTCTTGAGAGAAAGATAAGGCTATCTGCTCCTATAATGATAGACACCTTCATCAACACTGTATGGTCACTGTGGGTCAGAATTGAGTGGATAAGTGATTGGACTGGGGGCATGAGTAGAGAATTTACTGATTCATGAACCTGAAACACCCACGTGATGGAGTTGATTTAGAATCCTTGAATTTCTACAGGATTGAGTGCAGCCACAACACAACACTCACTGGTATGGAGTTAGTGCCAACTGGTAGCCACCTTAAGGTACAAGATAGACCCGCTCCTGTGTGTTTCTGAGACGCTACCTCTTTATGGTAGTAGAACATCTCTTCTTCCCCCTGTGGGACAGCTGCTGGTTTCAAACTGCAGACCTTGTGGTTGGTAGCCCAATGTATAACCATGACACCATCAGGACTCCGATAAGATCGAGACGGATCGCATAATGGAGTTTCTAAGAGAGGTTGTAAATATTTAAGGGAGTTGACTGCCTCCTCTTTCTCTCACATAGAGGATGCTGGGTTTGAACTCCTTTGATTAACAACTCAACACCTAACCTACTGTGCCAAAAAGACTCTTCATGTAACTCTAGGTATGACTGAACTTAGTGCCCCAAATAATGACTTCAGAGTATTAACTTTTCTAATGTCTGGAATCTCTCACTTCCTGCTTTGATGATATCTTTCTCATCCTCATCACCTTGACAGTCAAGTGCATGATGATTTCTTACTAAGCAATTCCACAGGCAGTAAGATGTATGGTATTGTCCAACAGAGCTCTTGCATCCTCTGTACTCAACATTACAGGGTTCATGCGTGGAGCGCATGCTTATCCCTAAGCCATTATGATAGCTATCTATCATAAAACTTACTGCCCTCCTGTAAGATAGCACCCTGCAGGTTGGTTGACCTTTGCCACTCCATTTGTGAGCCTGTAAATATTTATGGGGGCAAAAATCCCCATTTTATCTCCTGGGGAGCAGCTGGTAGATTCAAACTGGTGAACTTGTGTTTAGAAGCTCAACCAATAACCCACTAGACCATGAAAGCTCTTTCGTGTCTAGTGTGGACTGAAATCCCCAAATGAGTGATTTTCATAAACTTCAATGTGAATTATTTAGTTTGGCTCTTTTAGCTATAGCCTTTGCTGATCCCACCAGTTGACCTTCTGGATAAGAAAGTGGGGTGGAAGAAGGAAGGGAGGCTGATGATCAGATTATATAATTCAGTGGTAAGTGTTTGTGTGTTAGACTGTGCTAACTTGCGAAACAAGTCCATAGACTTTCATGTGTGTATGAGACAACTTTAGATCAAAGAGCAGTCACATATTGAGACAACATCCCAGCCCAGTCCAGAGCAAATTCTTAAGTCCAATGTTTGCCCATGTGTCTGATACTAGTCCATAAATTCCTCTTTTTTTTTTTTTTTGAGGTTCATACCAGTTTTATTTGTATGAGTCTGGACTCATCAAGAGCCCTTCAGTGGGCAGCTGGTGACATCGGTAGTACATCCACACTATGGACGGCAACTTGGCAGGGAGGACTACAGATGACCACGTGCCCAGAGAGCCGGGCAAAGGATACCTATCTTGGGCACACACGCGCAGAGTATGATTCTGTGGCGTTCTGTAGCGCACCCAACTACCTCTACATGGGCCACTGGTGAACGACTGCTGGGGCATGGCCATGTCTGTGTGCGCGGGCTGATCTTGCATCCCTGCCTGCTGACCTACTGAGATGAATGGTCCCCACAGGCCAGGGAGTGAGGTGGGCGTGGCTGTGGGGGCCACGGGAGCTCTGCATTAGATACACAGATGCGGTAGGACGCAACCACCCGGCCCGCGATGCCTGGTTCTGCAAGTTCTGTTCTCTAGCAAGGGCTCACCTGGGGGTGGGGGGAGTGTGAAAGGTATGTGGCCTTTACTCACATAGCAAATGCCATGATGCTGAATGCAGGAACATCACAGGCTGGTGGGTGAAGAAGTTTTGTGGATCCAGGGGTGGCACATGTCTCCACATGACTCCTCCAGCTCTCTGAGGGTGGCTGCTCAACAGGAAGGGGAAGCAGAGCTAGAGTGTGTGGGCCACTTCCAGTAGAAAAGGTGAGTTCCTAGAACACTCATGAGAAGACCACGACCACAAGAAGGCATGTCGGGTTGTGATCTGATTGACAGGCTAGATTCCACCCTTATACTTGCTACATGAAATCGTGTAACTTCCACCATTTACTAACAAAGTTAACCGTGATTGTCATCTTTCTAGGGGTAAAACCAGCTATCAGAATCAGGAAGAGGGATCTCATATCAGTAGGAAACACTAGTCAGAAATGGAGTGTGTCCTTTGGAGCCTGGGGTCTTTGAATATCGGACTTCCTTGATCCAGGAGACAGCTGTGGTCACAGAGGATTGGCAGAGGAGCCACGGCAATGAAGCCAAGAGCCAGAGCATGCAGCCCAGCTGGAACTCCCCAGTGCACAGAAGCCTCTTACTTTGGGGCATGAGGCTGGGAGACTACCTCTGGACACTGAACTAGACAGTTGGGTTTGCTGACCCAAGAAGCTGCAGCTGAGTGTCTTCAGGTTGATACTCTTCAGGCCCTTTGGACATCTATCAGCGGCCCTGAATGAACTTTTTAAAATTGCCCAAGGCAAGGCACGGTCCACACCAGGAGGCTGAGGGTCTGTTGTGGGCACAGCAGAGAGAGTGGGGGCGGGAGCAGGAGCAGGAGCAAAACCTAAAGTGAGTGAACAGCTCTGTTCTGAGCATTTCTTAGATGAATATAAAATTTTAACTTCTTCCTAACCATTCTTGAGCATCCTCTGTGAGCAAGGTGCAGCCATTGCAAGGAGTTAGAATTCGGGGCAAGCAGAATGCCATGGGAGGAATGCTTGGTTAAGAAGACGATTAAGGATGACAGAGGGTAGAGGCATTTATGACCAACCCCACCACCATTGTAACAATAAGTCGTAGATGCTGGAGAAGATCAGGTATGAGCCCCACAGCATTTTCCCACAAGCAGAAATTTATATTCTGGCAGTTTAGGAGGTTAGACATCTGAATTTAATGTGCCATCTTCAGGGGAGTGAGGGGGTGGGGGTTGTTTTTCTCTCTCTATAAGGAGCCTAGTAGGGTAATGGTTACAAATTGGACTGTTAACTGTGAGGTCACCAGTTTGAAACCACCAGGTGTTCCTTGGAAGAAAGACAGGATTCTCTACTCTCAAGGGCAGTGTGGCAGTCATGTGCTGATGTTAATTTTATAATTGAAATGTAGGGGTGGAGTCTGGCCTGTTCATCAGGAGAAAGCCATTGAGTAGCTGATGAGGCCTCTGTGTGGGCATGGCTTTCACCTGAGACTCCAGGGAAATCTCACGATATTTCCCTCGTGAAGATGAGATGCTATCTTCCCCAGTTGTTGGAAGTTTAGTTTGAGAGATGATTAACCACAGGCAACACAGAATGGCGGCGGCTGGGAAGCTGGAGTAGCTGGTGGAGAGACCACACAGCTTAGCCCTGATGAAGACAGACCTCTGAAGGTGGAGTGGCATGCTGTTGATGGACCTGAGCCCTGGAAGCAGGGAGCCATGGGGAGACCCCTGCCAGCGCCAGAATTCTGCACCCACTGACCTGTGACTTCCTGAGTTGGAAGCAGACATTATAGACTGATTTGGGGCATATGGGTTATTATTGGACTTATGACTTAGCACTGGACTGGATTGGGATACCTTTTTAGGGTCACATTTCTTTTGTATATAAATCCTTCCCTTATACCTATATGCGTGTCTCTGAAATTTGTTCCTCTAGTCTACCCGGACTAACACAGGTATTCACTATAAGTCAGTAGTTTATGGTGACTTAATGGCAGTGAGTTTGTTTTGTTTGTTTGGGTTCTTTCCCTCCTGGCTCTGGAAGAGCCTTTGAACTTCCACTCCTTGGTTCCTTGGGGACCAAGAGGCACCATTCTCCCTGAGTTTGCCCTTGTTTACAACTGAGTCTAAACTGCTCCTCTAGCATCTCCACACTCAAAGGGGGTTTATAGCACCCCCTTCCTAACATAGCAAAGAACACCCTGGTTCCAGGTGGGATTAGAACCACGTGCATTTAGGATTTACCACACATTTTATTGGGAAGCAGGGTAAGGGGGGGGGACTGCAATTCTATCCATACTAGTATCTAAATCCGAGGCCCCGGAACTGTGGTCAGAGGGTGAAACTCGAATGAGTTTTACCGAAAGAAAATCCAGCCTTTTGTTACCAAAAATAAAAGAACAGGCATCTGGGGAGGCCAAACAAATAGACACATAACTCACCATATAGTCACTGTAGTTCCCGTTGATGCTGATATTGTATTTCGACTGGCCCCTTCCCTCAATGAAAACATGTGCATTCGCCCCGATGACGCTTTTCACCATCCCGGCACTAACTGTGGTGCAGTAGAAGATGGAGGTGCCATCAGTCTCCAAATCCTGGTGAAGAGAGTTCTCGTGAACATGCCTCTCCAGAGGAAAGTACAGCCTGCTTATATCTTGGAGGGATCACGTATGGATCAACCGGTCCTTTGAATACAAAAGGAACAATTTAAATGCCTCCTTTCCTTATGCTTCCTAGGAGAATATATACTCCCTATCTAAAGCAATAACTTCAGGTCGCAGAAACAAAATATTATGGAAGAGGCCCGAATGCATGCTGCTGGATCCAAGTAAAAGATGGAGGCAAAATATTTAGACACAGAATGAGTCTTTATCGATGTAGTCTTGAAGACAGAATCAAAACCCAAAGGGGAATGGGACTAGTTTTAAAATATACCTCGTCCACTTTCTTCGCAAGCATCCTTATGGATTGAAAAAAAATGACCTTTAAACTACCTTGAGAGATAAAAGCTGACTAGAAAATTACAGTGATTAGCAGGATAACCAGAGATTAGAGTATTGTAAAAAAAAATACTAAGAGACAGATGTTAACAATTTGCAACCTCAAAAGACAGCTACAATGCAACCATATATTGTCATGTTTCTAAGGATGATTGGAGGGTTCGCGCTCGCATCCTGTACCTAGACATCTGAATATGGATAAGGAAAATTACCTTGTGTTTTTTTAGAAGTTCATCATAAAAGCTTGATTTGAGAAGACCATGGAGCATCTTTAATTATATTTATTAAATATTCATCTCTGCCCCAAAGGTTTTTCAGTGTACAGTTTTATTATAAGCAACTCAAATATACATTTCCATTTTTGTTGAAAGGCATTGCTAACAGAAAGGGTACACTATGACTATGGTCTGTTCACTGTTAACCCTTCAGAAGAAGGGCAGCATGAACTACTGTTTAAAACCTTAAATTGATGGTTTGGAGTCTTGAGTTAGACATCACCATTCATTTCCTCTTGATCTTGAGACAATCCTTCAGTAAGAACATTTCTGCTCAGAGGCCCCTCCAGCAGAGTCCTTGTCTGGGTGGAAATGTAAGGAAGGATGGAATCTGACTCTGTTGACCCTGGATCTACTTAACCGCTGGCCTCTCGGGCAGGCACCATGGCAGTTACCACAGGTTTATATCCTCCATCACCAGCTTGCTGGAGTTCAAGGACAGGTTGGGGCCCTTGTTTTGTGATCCAGAGCTAGTTACTTAACTTTCCATGTCAGGGCTTCTTCAGAGGCAGATGCCAGCTGCCACGGGAGGGATGAGAAGGAGATTTAGTATTTGGAAAGGGCTGGAACAATCCCTGGGGACTGATCGAAGCCTTTGCCGTTACACCAATTAGCCCCTTGTTGGAAGCTGGGCATTAGCCAAATCTCAGCTAACTTGTTTATAAAATGGAGTGGATCCTGAAGTGGGGGAGAGTTGATAAAACACCTAAATGCTTTCCTCGATGAAATTCTTCAGTGAATGAGGAGCGGCACTGGGTAGCGCCCACGACCACCAGAGGCAGTGATGCCCTCCCAAAAGAAACTCTTCAGTGAATGATATTTGCTTTCAACTGATGAGAATGATCTGTGATGTTCACTGGATCTGGAGACCCCCTGTCACATGGCACAGATATCTTCTTGGACAAATCCCCATGTTTCCATGACGGCTGTAAAATATCTTCCTCTCACCACCATCACCAGAATACCTTATGGATTCACAGTCACTCACCAAACTTCCTGTCAGATGCTGAACTGGGAGGCTGATGGGAAAAGGCAAAAGCAAACGAACAAATAATTACTTGACATCTCTCCTAGAAAGCTTTTTATGTATGTGTGCCCATCCCATCTGTTCATCCTCATCTGCTCCCTGTGTTTGTCAATGATGTCACCATCCCCTGGTTCTCAAAATTCTCTTTCTTTCCCTTGTCTTCCATATCCAACCAACAGCCAAGTCTTGGTAAATTTTCTTGGTAGGGCATAGATCCCCACTGCTACTGTCTCCATTCTGCACCATCTTCTGTTCAAGTTATTGGTCCAACCAAACCCTCTCCTCCTCCCCCTAGCCTTCTTGTCTTTTGCGCCTCTCTTCTGCTAGTCCAGGGCATCGACATGAAGCTATCCAGCCTCCTCAGAATAATATTGGTTACCAAGTTATCATTCCAATAGTTTCTTACCCTTTCTTCCTGTCCATATTGAATGATCTCCCCAACCTTATTTTCGTGGCCTTCCTGTTCATGCTTTTATTCATGAAGATATCCTTCTCCCTATGGATTATTTCAAAGCTCATTCTATTTTGTAAAGCCTTCTTCATAACCCTCACTCCTTTTCTTCCTCATTGCTAAGATAATTTTCTTCTTTTCTAAACTCTCACATTTCACCTTTATTTCTCTTATGTCACTTAAAGTTCACCTGGCATAATATTCATTTTTTTAATACCTGTACTTCATTCTTCACATTGTATGTATTTTGAGAATTAAATATCAGCTGATTCATTTTTTGATAAATTAAAAATATATAAAAATATTTAAGAATTGGGCTGAGTCCCGGTGGCGTAGTTGTTGAGCACGGGACTGCGGCCCACTGGGTTGGAGGTTCAAATCCAGCAGCAAGGCTGGGCCTCCTACTCCCACCACCAGAGGGCAGCGATGCCAAAAAAAGAGAGTAAAAAAATATTTAACAATTAAGGCTGAGCCCCGGTGGTGTAGTGGTTGTGCGCGGGACTGCGGCCCACTGGGATGGAGGTTTGATTCCAGCTCCACAGAGCAAAGGCTGGACCTCCTACTTCCACCACCTGAGGAGGGCAGTGATGCCCCCCCCCAAAAAAAAAAAAGAATTAAAATGCCTAAAACATTTTTTATAATTAAAACAAATAATGCCTTGGATCTTGCATATAGATCTTCAAACAAGCTGGCTTAAAAATGGATGGACTGGATGGGGGAAATAATTCCGACACATGCCCTGCAAGAGTTAAGCATCTAGTAGACTCAACAAGTATGCATATATGCTAATTAAGCTACATGGCTGATTCTGAAAAGGCAAACAACACTTGTGCAATATCTTGAGAAGGAAGTGTGAGCAAAGACATATTTAACTCTGGAAGGGAAATTTGGGAGTGTGTTTCCTAGAGGAGGTAGACTTGCAGTTGAATATTCAAAGAGGAATAAAAATATAAGCATTTTGGAGACAAAAGACTGTGTATATGGAGGCAATAGTTTGAGCCAGGACATGAAGGCGGATAAGGACAGAACTGTGTTCAGGGGAGAGTGCCCAGCCTGATCTCATTGCCCGTCCCTCCTCCAGCTCAACCAAGTCTTTCACGACCTGGGAGAGTCACAGTGCCATTCACTCTGGATGATTTCGTTTCTCTTAAGCAGAGGACTCCATACACAGAGCTGACATGATAGAACCCCCTTCTTAATAGCATATGGGAAGCAAGTCTATGGGAGGCTAGCTTTTTTTGAACGACAGACCTAACACTCTCCCCTTTCTGGATGGTATTGAGAGATACTATAAGAATGTGGGAGAGTGATGCTCATTTCAATGTTTTAGTACTTGCTATTTTATTTCACGATGGCTGAGTGAGTTGCAAATCAAACTTAATATGGATCCGTATATTTTTTACTGGATCTCCAGATTGCATTGTAAAAGAGTTAATTCCTTTAAGTGTGGTGATGGAGCATGTAGATCGACAAACATGAAATGTTAACTGTTAAAAAGCCTTGTACATTACTAAGTATCAGCTAAGTTGATCCAGGATCCACAGATTGTTTAAGCACTGTTCCTCCACCCATTTATCCACATGACTGCAGTAAAATCACCACATTAGAAGTGATACACACATGGTTTCTTGGGCTTGAGTTCTGTAAAACACACAGTGTTTAATGCTCTTCCCCGCCCCCTCATTTTTTTAATAAGATTTTAATCTGTTTGAATCCAAAGTGTGGAATGCATATAGGATATCACAGTCTGTCCTTATAGTAAATGCTCTCCCTTAGATTTAAAAACAGGTTTTTCCACATACCAGTCAAAAAATCAATATTGCAATGGTATCTCTAATAATAATTTTCAAGTTGTAGCAGTTTTCAAATATTATTCCTTAGACAAAGTTATTGGAAATGGAAACTACCTTTCTCATTCCTCTTTGCCCAATTACATCAGATTTTCCCTGTCTTAGGACTAAACCACTAGTCCCTCATCCTTAGCTCCATGTGCGTCAGAGTAGAACTGTGCCCTATAAGAAGTTTAATGATTGAGTCTTCCAAGTTACCTCTGAGGGTATTCACACTACCAATCTTTGGTTAGCAGCAAAATGGGTAACTATTGGGCCCACAATCAAAATTAAAAAAAAAAACTCAAACCCAAACAAAAACAAAAGAACAGTTTGCAATTGATCCTGGGTCCGGCTACATCAGTGTCTCTTTTGTTTCAAGTTAGAACTTTAAGTCCTACTAGTAAACGTGTCTACAATTCTGCTTACACTTGTTGGAGGTGGGTGTTTTGTCATCTGGAACCAAACTAAGTAGATGGAGCAGTGGAAAAGACTTCGAGCTCCAATGGGTTTGGAGAAATGATGGCAGCAATGCCTTAGCAAAGACAAACCCAAGTGAGAAAAGCATCTTCCCTACCCTTCAGCAAGATCTAGAGGGTGATATGTGTGGATAATCAGAAGGCACACACTGGAAAAGATCTCTATACTGGGATTAGAGACAGGGTCTCAAATATGTCTGACCCTACTCCTGGATGACAAGGGGTGTTGAAGATTATGAGTGGGTTCTGATGGTTCAGCGCTGGCTTCAATCAGACCAAACTCCCAACAATGCACAGAAGGGCATGGATGAGAAATTAATTGTAGGTTATGAACACGGAGGAGGAAATGTAATCACAGAGATCCATAACCGCTTTGCCTCGCTCATACCTGAAAATACATGACTCACTGTCATCCAGTGTCAGTGCATTCACATGATCATGGCCATTGTTGACAAGTACATCCCATAAGGAAGCAAACCAAAGCTCTGTGTCACGTCAGTGATCCAATTGGCTCTTTTTTTTATCCTTTATATTTCAGGACGTATGATATTAAAGATAGAATTCAGATCAGTTTAGAACACGATCTTGAAATCACATAATCCAAACTATTCGCTTAGTCTAGATTCTTCTCCAGAAGTTCAAGAATCAATCATTATAGTGTCCCAGGCAAGGTTTCTTAATTTTTTTTTCTACCTCTGCCTCCTTTTTTGCCTCAGATATTTGCAGCACAGGCAAGCTTTGCTAGAAATGCCTCAGATTTATTACCTATTTGATTTTTTTTCTATGTAAACCTATTTGATTTTAAATCAATTCTTGGTCATAGCACCTTCAGAAACTTTCTCCTATTGCCAAGCTTTTCACATCTCTTGCCTTCCGTTATGTGACTCACATGGGGTCACGACCCCCTACTGTAAGATGCTTTGTCCTAGAGTATAAAAGGGGAAAGGCTATTCTGGTATTTCTCAGGCTGAAAATATGACAGAAACAGTTCAAGTCATGAGCTACAATATTGAAAGACTCTATGGGCAAAATACTGAGCAGAGAAGGAAAACTCAAAAGAAGGAAAGACGTGTGGATTCACTATCCCAAAATTAAGTTTGATCTTCAGCCAGGTGAGAAGGTAGCATATGATGGTGTGATGATGACATTGAAGGAAGACATTCAAGCTTCACTAAAGATAAGGGAAATAAATGTGGCTGCAAGGATTGACAAAAAAATGCTTCAACAAATTCATTCTGTCAACAGAATGAAATGTTTGAGCAAATGCATATAAACATGTGTTGATATATAACAATATATCAATGTTGAAACCATCACTTTCCCATGCCAGGAAATTTGAAAAGGAGTTACCTCGTCAGCCTACTGGAAGAGGTTCACATTCGTGTCCATTCCAAAGAAAGGTGATCCGGGAATGTGGAAAGCTTCCAACAACGTCATTACTATGACATGCCAGAAAAATCAGGGTAAAGATAAGTTTAAAACAGTTGCCACGGTACATTGACAAGAAACTATTGGAAATTCAAGCCAAATTCAGGAGGGGGCATGAAATAAAGGATATAATTACTGATGTTAGATAGATTTGAATACCAGAATTCTTAGTTGTACTAATCTGGAGCATGTATGTAGACCAAAAAGCAGTGTGCAAACAGAACAAAGGGAATTTTAAAAGAGGTTTAGAATCAGGAAAGGTGCATGTTAGGGTTATACCCTTCTCTATATTGATTCAATCTGTACATGGCGACCATCATCTGCGCAGTAGGATGGTAGGACGAAAAACATAACACCAGGGTCAGAGGAAAGCGCCTTAGCCACTTGCAGGGTCTCAAGATGTAACCCATCTCAGGCTGAACCTGAAGAGGACTTTGAAGGACTTCCTGATGACGACCACAGAGGACGGTGCTGAGGATCACAACTCCACAGAAAGCAAAGCAAGTCCTGAAAGCTGCACCCATGAACGCCAAGACAAATGGCAACGGGATCCAGCTTGATGAGGATTTCATTTTCCATGGATCCACAGCCAATACCCATGGAAGCAGCAGCTTTGAATTTACAGAAGTTACTGTTTGGGGCAAAATAGCTACAAAAGGAAAATGTCACTTTGAGGATGACGATGTCTCTTTGAGCACTAATATGACCCATACTATTGGATTTTCAGTAGCCTGAGATCTGTATGGGAAATCTGGATGATGAATAAGGAAGGTAGAAGAAGAATCATTGCCTTTGACTTACCATGTTGGCAAAAAAGCATTGCAGATCCCATGGATTACTAGAAGATTGAACTAATCTCTCTTGGAAAAAGCATAGCCAGAATGCTCGAGTCAAGGAGCAGGGGCACGGAGGAACCACTGCCTGGAGAAGGCCATTCTGCCAGATTGCTTGGTCCTATGTAAAAGAGGAAGAACCTCAGGGAGAGGGATGAACATGGTGGCTTCAACAATAGCTTCAAATGTGGTCATGGCTGCGAGGCTGGCACAGAACCAGGCATTGTTGACCTACGCTGTGTCCAAGGTTGCAATGAATTGCCAATGACTCAAGGCACCGAACAATAAAACAGAAGAGTCCACAAGGACACTGGTGCTTATTCTTGGCTGCAAACCAGATACACACATCAGAGGGAAGAGTGGTGTTTGACATGTTTTAGGAAAATAAGAGCTGCTCAGTTGCTCCATCGATTGAGACTGAATTATGAAATACCTTAGGATTGAGTTCGGTAGATCCTGCCAGAAACCTATCTCCCCAAATCCCCGTCTTCTACCTGGAGAGATGTAGCAGTGAAAAGCTTTTGAAGATGGCATGCTTTAACTTTCCAAATCCATCTACCGCAAATCTGTACATCAAGACTATTCTTCATGCTTCACTGTGGTGGGCATTTCTCTGTCTGGCTACATCCTGGGGTGGAAGACCTTTCCCCTACCCCAGATGTGTTCAGAATAATTTACTTCTCTCACTCTCTCTTTATCATTAATAGCCTTGTCTCTTAAAATAGAAAATTGTGAGTTAAGTGCCTGGGAGGATGTGGCTATGGGGCCTTGTAAACCCAGGACTGATTGGGTTAGAAGTTGTCGCATAACTTATGTCTACATTTCTGACCCCAAACCAACTTTATAGTCCCTCACATTCATGATGATTGTATAAAAATTTAACCCCCCTTCCCACCTTATATTTCAACCCTAAGAAGTGTTTGAGAACTATGGTATACTGAGATATTGAGATGTCCTGGTTTGTTGTTAGTTTAAAAGGCCAACCCATGTGTCCAACTTCTGCAAAGTCATGCCATTGCTCCTGTATCAAGAGAAATATCCTTTCCTTAATGACTTTGAATCATTCTATCATACCCCAAAGTTAAGCCTGTGCTCATTAGAAAGCCAACAGGAACAGTGAAGCTGTGTTACCTCACATTTGTGTCTGGTGAGTGCACACTGTCTTTCACAGGCATCCCTCACAGGCGCTCTGGGAGGTGAGTATTAACTTGTCAGGATGTGCAAACCTGCTTTATCATGGTGGCCTCAGGCAGGAATTATAGGAGTTACATCCATCTTACATTTCCCCCCCTAGGGGGTACATGGTAGAGCTTAATATATAGATAAATACATTTGAGGTGAATAGGAAACCTGACCGCCTTCCTCCTACAGAGGAATCTCTGTGCAGTGTAAATGAAGGGATTGCATTTCTGCTTTTATGAATCACAAAGGAGGCATATGCTCAACCAGCTGCAACCTGCGTTGTTAGGGGGTATACAGTCCTTGCACCTAGGCTGCACACAGAAAATGTTTTCTAGTCCTGCTTCCACTTATGGTGGTGCAGAGGGAGTGAGCTCCCACCCAACCCAGGGAGTTCACGAACGGATCCTATGAATTGGGTCAGAGACACTTTCTTCTCTGACGGTGTCTGCAAAATGACATATGCTTCTGAGTGGAAATAAAAACCAAAGTGACAAGTACCGTGGAAGGGAGGGGTCCCTAGTTCTACCCAGCATGCCAGTGATAGACTGCATCATTCACTCCTTGGTTGGACATTCCCTGGGTTTGGTCTAAGACCTCACAGAGAACACAGTGGGACCATAGCACCAAGACCTCTAAGGCAGAGTGTCTTCACATGCAGAGTCCCTTTACAAGGACTGTGATGGAGAACTGGATTGGCTTGTCAGTCATAAATCTCAGCGGATAAGGAGGGAGGGATTAGGTTGACACATCACCTCTCGAGGACTGGGTTACAGACTCCTCATTGATTTATTGGCCCATTTCTCCTCATTATGAAAGAAGGAAATGGTTTAGCTTAAACATTTTACAGAAATATTCGGTCAGGGTGAACGTATTTCAGGGGGAAGGAATGCCAGGTTTGTTTGTTTCTCACCAAAAAGCCATTGTTCTTCGACCTAAAGTTATCCACCAGTCCTCCATCAACAAGGGTTTTTTTTTTTTGAAAAATTAGAAACGGAAAGGAACACTCTGGGACTTCTTAAACCCTGTCTTCTTCAGGAAATAATTTGTGATGTGTAACTCGGGAGCTGCAAGCCCAAGGTTTTCTTAAAGCTCCTCGTAAGGAATCCATAGCCCACCCGAAGGAACGTCTCCGAAAATCTCCTTTGCAACGACATGAATCACGGCACTGCTGCCTAGAGTTGGCTGAGTGCATGATGCTTATCATGCAGTAAGTGCTCCATTTCTAATGCTCATCATCCATCAGTGTCATTCTCTTCATCCCCATAGCATGAACTCGAACACTGTACTAAGGAGATGCTGACTATGTCAGGACACAGGCAACTGAGCATTGTCTCTGTGGTTTGGGTCAGGGTGGTGGTGGTGTTCAGACTCATAGTGACCCCATGTACAGCAGAAGGGAACACCACATGGTCCTGCACCATCCACATAAATGCTCATATGTCCGAGATCATTATTGCAACAACATAGTCAACCTATCTTGTCAAGGGCTCTCCTCTAACTTCTGCCTTATTTTATTATTACTACTTAAATACTTACAGAATAAAGTATGATATACTATAGATATTGATATATGAAATATACGTGATTCTACAAACCTCTCCAGCCCCACAATACCATTTCAAAATCATTCTATAAAAAGATAAAATTTTGGAGGGAGGGGAAAAAATGAGGAGCTGATTCTAAGGGCTTAAGCAGAAAGCAAATGTTTTGAGAATGATGAGGGCAACAAATGTTCAAATGTGCTTGACATATAATGGATGGATGGATGGATTGTGATAAGCATTGTATGAAACCCCCAAAAGATGATTTTTTTAAAAAAGATAAAATTATTTGCATTTTTCTTCCCAGTCTCACATTTATGTCTTTTTCTGTGCTGCTTTGCTGCATACATACTTTCCAGTTTTCTTCTAGTGAATTTCTATTTGTAATTCAAAAATATTTGCTAGATTGGTTTATGTATGCTGGCTTCCAAACTCTCCAGCTGATTTAAGCTAACTTCCTGTGTGCTATTTAAGCAATCTGAACATTTCTTGTGAGACTATTAAATTGCTATATTTTATTGAAATTATGTGTCTGTAAGTCAATTTTCCCTTCTAGGCCAAGAACTGTTCCAGAGCAGGCAGTGCCTTACCAGATCCCCACACAGGAAGACACTCAGACTTGAAAGATGGGCTCAGAGGAGCTACAGCATAAGCTTTCTTCAAATGCCAGGATACAGGAAAGACAAGTGGTTAATATCGTTACAGATGGATACATATAGAAACATTTATAAGTAGTGTATCTGTATAGATTTGTATACATGCAACATATACTAACAACATTTGTTTACACTGTTAATTCAGAAAAGGATAACTGGTAATACTGAGAATTTGGCATTGACTTACTAACTGCAGGGCTGACAGTTCAAATCCTGTAGCTACTCCATGAGAGAAAGAGACAACATTCTCTCCCATAAAGAGTTATAGTCTTAGAAACCCTATATAGTCAAGTGACCAGACATCCTGCTTTTTTAACGATTTAACAATGTCCTGTGGCATTTTAAAATTAAAATCAATATAGTACAATACTATTTTTGTGTTCTATGAAAATATTTGTTGCTCCATATAGACTAAATTTTTAATCAAGAACCCCCCCCCCCGCCCCCCTTGCTACTGGTCAATGTTGTCCTGCTTAAAATCTGGTCACTTTACTATAGAAGTCCTTTTAAAAAAGACATTGAACCCTAATGACAGCCCAGATCTTGGTTTCTAATATCAATTTGCAATAAGATGAAGTGGGGCTCCCAGATTGATCTGAGGGCTGGAAAAAGACTTACACATGGTGAGCCCAAAGTATCACATAATGCCAGGAAGGAAGACAATGCTTAAGTAAAAGGTCAACAAAACGTCATGCTACTGAGGTCATGCCAAAGGGTCATAAGATTATCTGAAAGTGTGTCCACAAGTCAAAGCTGAAACTGTTTGAGCAGTGTAATAAGGAAATTAGTATTGTATTTTAACACAATATATGCAATAGGTATCCATGCATCTACACAGATATAAGTAAATACTTGAATATACTTATCATAAGAATTTATTTAGCTATTTTGACGCACAGGAAGCCTGTGATAACTTCTCAGTTGGCAGTTCAATCCCACCAGACAATCTGTGAGAGGAAAGACCTAAATCTAGTGATCTTGACCCACAAGGGTTATAATCTAGGAAACCCTATGGCTCCTTTAATCTGCCTTATAGGATCATTATGAGTTAGAATCAAATCAACCACGAACAACAACACTGTCCTCCTTAAGGAAGTGGCGAGGAAGAGCAAACCTCCCTCCTTCTCACACGTCACCTCCTTCTGAAGTACACAGTGTGGAAGGAGAGGAGGATTCAGCCACAGCAACTTGACAGATGATGGATGCCATCATCAAGTGCCTTCTACAATGCTGATACAGTGCTCAGTACCCTATGATGGCAATGGGACTTTATCTCTGTGATCTTTCTCCTTAAGCATTTCTCTCAGAAAAAAGAAGAGTTGCAAAGCTGCCACTCTCAGAGGCAGAACCGTCTCCCCCTTATTTCATGGTCCCGGGCAGTTCTTTCTTGGGAGGTAGGATGAAATGGAGAGACGAGCCATAAGTAATTGATTTCACTACAGTATGGGAGCGTGATGACTCAATGTGATAGAAGACCCGGAACAGTAGATGAAAATGAAAGGGATAAGTAGAGACTTCAGTTATTGGTGATATATCAAAATCAGTTCATTAATTGTAAGAAATGTACCACGCTAATGCAAAACTCTTATTCACAGAGAAAAATGTTCTCTGTGTGTGGTGGTAGTGTTGGTAGGGTGAATGAGACTTTGTACTGTACTTTTTTCCTCCTCAAATATATCCTTAAAGAATATTTCCTTTTCAATTGATATCGAAATTCAATTTAGATCTCAAGTATCGAAAGGCTCTAAAAATAGTGTAGGCCAATGAGTAAGTGAAAAATAAAAATTCAAGGATTAGCTAAGTAATGTGAAAGAGACATGACACCTTTCTTAATTCAAATGCACTTATTCCTCCCATAGCTAGAAGACTATACTTTCAGGGATCATTTCTGTAGTTCGTTACTAGAGAAGTTTCTCTGATCGTGTAGAGCTCTTACCATAGCTAGATGGATCAGGCAAATAGGTAGCCTGCACAAATGAACTCAGTAAATTCCTCCATTTTCTGCTTCATGGTATATATGTTGTTGGGAGTAGGTAGAAATATGTACTCAGTGGAGTTCTCTCCACCAAAAAGAAGAACACATTCTATGCAAAATCAGCAACATCATGACAAATATAGACATCTTGTAGTCCTTGCTGAGCTCAGACAAGTATCGAAATCATGAGGATGGATATCCCAATTTTCTGCAAAATCAGCCATTTCAAGTCCATGGAGCCCTGCTCTACTCTAGCGCACACGGGATTGCCAGAGTTGTAATCGTCTGCTGGAGAAACATGGAGGTGAGGAGAGAAAGCCAAAGTCCAGAATGCTTTCAGTGAGTTTAGGTAAAGTGCTTTCAGTGAGTTTGGATATATAGCCAATAAAACTCTTGTGTTTTGTTAGATATATATATGAACACACGTGCATGAGCTGGGAAGACATGGCACAAGATAAGAAGTTCTGTTCTGTTGTGTGCTCTGTCCCTAGAGAGTGACAGATTTGGGGGAGCAATAAAGATTTTTTGCCCTGCCCCCACTATCATAATCCTAATTCTACCTTACAAATCTGGTTAGACCAGAGCAAGTACATGGATATAGATAACAGAGGATCCAGGACAGATAAACAAACCCCTCAAGACCAATATTGAGAGTAGCTCTACCAGGAGGGTAAGCGTAAAGTGGAGGGAGAAATGAGTAGATCATAATGATCTACATATAATTTCCTCCCAGGGAGATGGACAAGGAAAGTGGGCAAAGGAAGACATTGGTCAGTGTAAGGCATGAAATAATAATAATAATAATTTATAAATTATCAAGGGTACATGAAGAAGGGAGGGTGGGGAAGGGAGGGTGGGGGAATGAGAAGCTGATACCAAAGAAAATATTTTGAAAATGATCATGGCAACAGATGTATAATTGTGCTTGATAAGGTGGATAAATGTACGGATTGTGATGAGTTGTATGAGCCCCCAGTAGATGATTTTTAAAACGGAATGAAGGGGTGGGGTTTAGCTTTCAATCAGGTCCCAGCTTGATGAACTCATTTGGAGATGCTAAGGATACAAATAGCTCATTGGAGGAGGGGCACAGTCTTGGTTCTGTGAGACATCCTTGGTGACAAGACACATGGAGACAGGTTGATGGCAGCAGAGCCGTGGAGCTAGAGAAGCCACGTATACTCTCCTGCTAGCACTGAGATGCTTATACCAACAGCGGATCCATTAGACTTTCCGCTGATCTGTGATCATCCTGGATTTGGCATCTTTGAATGTGTTTCACGAGTCTGAGGGAGGAATTTATAGATTGGAATCAGACATAAGGGCTAATAGACTTAGGGACTTTATTTGGACTGGGCTGGGATATTTTCTTAATATTCAACTGTTCTTTATAGAAAACTCTTTCTTAAATATACACACACGCAGATTTCTTGCGATGTCCTATGGATTGAATTGTGCCACCCAATAGCTACATCCTTGACTTAACCTCTGGATTCTGGGAACATGACCTTTTTTAAAGATAGTATCTTTTATGATGTTACCAGTTTTGCTAATAAAACATCCTACTGGAGTAAGATTTTCAGTGAACAATTCGTCAGGACAGACAGTCTAGTACTCAACAGTCTATTCTTAGTCTGGAAGCGCCTGTTCAACTTGGGTAAATGTACTGGTATTTGAAATATTAGTAGCTTAGCTTGCAGCATCCCAACTACACACAAACCCCCACAGTAGGACAAGCTGTTGCACATAGATTTGGCAGGCAGTGAGTAAAAATGGACTCTGCACTTAACAGCAACACTGGGGATGGGAGGTTTCTAACACCATGTCATGGATGCCTTTTTAAAAAAGGAGAAGAGACCCAGACAGAGAATGGACAGTCATTCTGAGATGCAGCTTCAAGTCAAAGAAAACTGGGAGACATAAGAAAGGGTATTCAGAGACTTCAGAGGGAGCATGCGTCAAGGACACCTAGATTTTGGATTGCCAGAGTGCAGAGACAATGGGAGAGGGCTTCAGATCACTTTATGGAAAGTGTCATTGTCTTTCAATTCCATTTTCCCCTGAATGGTTTGAAACTCCCTTGTGCATTTCTATGCTTGTGAGCCTCCCTGTTTGGGATTTTTGATTAGAGTCCACCTAGGGAACAAACATCAAAGTCTAGGGGGGAGTGCTGAAGAGACTTACCAAAGGATCAGAAGAGTTAACTTGTGACTGTCAAATGATTGTGCTCCGAGACTCTGGCTTCACTTTCCATACATAGTTTTTTTTTTTCATTCTTGCTAAGAGCATTGCAGCTTCGTGCTTTTGATAAACTGTGTTGTGGGAGTCAGGCAGAGGATGTCTGCATGACAGGGCGGTCCAGGTCATGAAATTGATGCTCCTCCTCAGAGCTGGAGCTGGCCAAGAGGGATGGATCTGACCTTGAAGGTCTTACACCGGAGGCCTGCAGAGGTGGTCTACCATGGAGAAAGAAAAGAGAAAAAAGAGGCATACCTTAGTATTCTTGATAGAGTTATTGTATACATTCACTTTCCTGTTTAAGTTCTATAATTCATTCCTAGCCACGTAGACAGAATCCCCAGTGTTTGACTTAATGCTTTTAATTTTAAATTTTCTTGGAGATGGAAGGTAAACATATCATGAGGTGTGAGAAACTATGAAAACTTTATTGAGAAAGATATATTTTTCATAACTCCATATCTCATGACTTATCTGGAGGAACTTCAAATTTCCAAACTTCCCCCCACAGCCCAAACTGACAGCCAGCCTCTGCTTCCAGTCTGATCTCCTGCCAGGGTCTTCTTTCACTTTTCCTCAGGAAACACAATGACAACAAAATTTTATCTCAACAATAGTTGCTGTTTATATCACCTTGGCAAGGGGACCCTCCACAAGGGATTAATGAAAGGCGGGTCACAGAGTCTGAGCAGGCCTGCCTGGGGAAATTGTAAGACCCAGTATAAAAGGGAGATGGGGATTTTTTAATCAAAAGTTTTCAAGGATTGCAAGATGGTGAGCCCAGAGCATGGGAACAAGCCCAAAGCCATGTCTGATTGCCCAGGCTGAGTGTCCAAACCCGACCCCAGAACATGAAAGGAGGCGCTAATCCTGCATCTGCTTTTATCAATGTGTAACATTTCTTACACTCTCTGAACTTGTAGTTATCTGTGGAATGATAGCAAGATTCTTTATTTTTAGCATGCCGCATCAGAGGAAATCATTGACAACAGTAGGCTCAGGGACATAAAGTCCATTACAGGGGATAGTGTTCCGCTCTGCTCACATGAAATATCTAGAACAGCCAAGTGTCTAGGGCCCAGTTTATTGGGGCTTGCTGGCAAGGCATGAACAAGAGGAGATAAGATCGACTCGCAGTTTGGGATGCACTGAGATGCTGTTGACGGTGATGGATAGATTTGGACATGAATAACTGTACTGATTGAACAACATGGAAAAAAATAACAAATCCCCCCGTGTCCTATATATGAAGAAAGTCTCGTAGGCAAACATGATTTGTTTTATATATTGATAGGAGGAGTAACAGCAAGAGAAACGATAGAGATATAACCAAACCCAATGCAATCCAAAGCCATCCAGTCAATTCAATTCAGTGACCTTATATAGGATTCTGGAGACTAGAAATTTTGGCTGGAGTGGACAGACTCATCTTCGTTTCACCTCTCGACCTTGTGGTTAGCAGTCCAATGTCTTCCCTTCAGCATCAATCAGGGCTCCATCTATTTGCAACCCAAACTCAAAACCAAAACCAGCTCACTGTCTGCGATTTGATTTCAACTCATAGCAAGCAGAGACAAACTGCTCCCTCGGGCTTCGGAGGCTGTAGATCTTTTTCTTTCTTTCTTTCTGAGGCTGTAGATAATAAAGAGGAAAGGAAGACTCATTTATTCTCACAGAGCTGAGTAGAGTGACTGGTGCGTTCGAACTGTTAACCTGGCGGTGAGTATGGCAACACGTAGTCAATCACGCCACCAGGGCTCCTTGTATTTGCAAAAGTAAATCACGAAGGCATATTTGTTGATCATCAGAGTTGTGCATGATGGGGGTGAACGCAAACTACGGCCTGGATTGCACTGTGCAATCAGAATCAGTAGCAACGTTCACAGCGACATCGTCAGAGGAGCACAAGCAGGAAGGTGGGGGCGAGAATCAGGGCGTGGTTTGAGGGATCCATCCCATCTCCACCTCAATCTTCCCTCCAGTGCAGATGTAGGGGGGGAAAGAGGAACACCTGCCCCTCCTCAGTCTCTACATGCCCGCTTCATGGGGCTGCCAGTTGCCACCAGAAAGGGCCATATGGAACTGACATTTGACACAACTCACAGCATTGAAAAGGCCGAAGCAGTGAGGTCGGGGAATTGCTACATGGGTTTCCTCCTTGACCAGGGCATGTGTTTCCATTTACCGTACGCAGCCTTGTTCTTCCAGGATCCCAGTCGCACACCATGGTCGGAAATTTCCTGAGGTCCCTCGAGCCTGACCCCCACACCTGGACCTGGTGAGAGGGCCTTCTTCCGTTGCTGCCGCCTGCCCTCCTCCCTGCCGGTGCACCCTCTTGTTGACCTCTGGAGGGTCAGACCTCATAGCGTGTGTGCCCTGTGGCCTCCTGGTCTCTACACTCTCTCTGACCTGATGCCATGACTTCTGCATTTGCCCCCAGGCTGCCTGCCGGCTCTGTTTGCGACCCTTTTGCATCAGTTGAATGACCTCCCCCGCCCCCCAGTTTGGGTCCTGTGTCCAGAATGGTGACCCTTAGCTGCCTGAACCCTGTCCAACAATGCCCCAGAGCACATTCGCAAAGGGTATCCTTTAACTTGACCAGCCTCGCCCTGCTCTCTCAGGAGTCTCAGCAGAACACGGAAACTTCTAGGGGAAATGTCTCCACGTGCCCCAATCTGGGGAGTGCCCAAGCCCGCAACTGAGGAAGCTCTGCAGATCACTCTTCTCCCTCCACGGCGCCGCCTTCCTTGCCTAGCCCGGCTTAAAGAATAACGGACAAATTCTTTCCTGTGGGCTCGGTAATTGTTTTCAGTGAACATACTCTTTTGTTCTGAATAATTTGACTATCTTGGTTTAATTTTTTTTCCTGAAAGTAGGTCTAGTGCAGAATTAATCCTTAGGGATTATATTAGTTGAAAACCTTTGCTATGCAACCCATTATCTTTTACCTGTAGGTTTTATCACAGTGAGCTCAATTACAGTCAAAAGATTAACCGTCTACCTGAGTTGGGATGTGGTTTCCTATTGTGTGCGGGCATAATCACTGTCCTGCTTCACCACCAGGTGCGTGCAGGCCAGGGGAGACAGCCCAGGACGTCTGCAGACAGGTGTTTTTGGATGCTGGAATTATTCCAAGACAAGAAGAGAGAACCAATTTTTCAGTGTTGTGAGAACAACCTGATGTTTGGCGGGTAGAACCCAGAACCTCCCCACCTGGGAGTTCTTCAGAGAAGAAAGAATATTAAAACATTCTTACCATCTACATAAGATGGAGTAATGTACTGCTTGAAGCATTTTCTTCACTCAGGGCTACGGTTTTCTTAATTCTTCTTCCCCTTGACAGCTCCTTCTTTTCTCTCTTCTTTCTAGTTCCTCCTCACAGCTCAGAGCTCCAAATGTCGCCACACCCAACCCCCTGTATGTGGGATATCTGAGAAACGATTGAAAGAGAAGGGAAAAGGAAGGAGGTGGACATTTTCCATGTGATGATAGTAACTCATAAATCCCAAGATCAATGTGAAAAAGATTATGTGATTAAGGTGGCTGCACTAAGCCATCATTTTAGAAGTCATTCCATTAGAAGAACAACAGTTACCCAAGCTTGTGGTGTGCCTTTCCAGACCCTCAGACTTTGATTCCAGTACCATGTTTGCTTTTGAAAAGGTGAAGATGGGCCAGGAGTTTCAACATTCCCAGTGTGTGTTAGACATGCAGAACCCCAGGACACGCTCTAAACTAAATTAAGAGCTGTACTCAAACACAATGCGCACAGGATAGGAAAAGTTAGAGAAGTCCTGAACTCTAGTCCTTACCAGTTGCATACCTTTGGGGAGTTATTGAACTTTTCGACCAACGCTACTCTTCTGTCTGGTGAGGGGAGACACTGAGGGTAGTAGTAACAACTCAGGGTGAGCCTTTCTGCTGATTGCAACACTTGGCCCAGCTTTACAGATGTTAAATGGTCTTGAATTTCCTCTTCATCCTAAAGTGAATACTGTGAATCTATAAATACTTCTGTAAATGCTATCCCAGTGCTGTGCTTCTAGGCCACTTTGGTAAGTTCCCAAAGGGATCAGAGACAGAGAATGAGGTACACTTCATATCACTCACCAATGCGATAGACAGCATCTTTACTCTGAAAACAAAAACCAATTAACTTCAGGGCCCATTTTGGTTATTTTATTGAGATGTAGCTAATACTGGCTGGATACCAATGGTATGGACAAATCTGTGTCCAATGCTATTTAGACTCAGAAGATAAAAACAAAAGCTCTGTGGGTAAAGCTCTGTCCTGGGTGAATTTTTAATGGTGGTGGTGGTCTTTTGCTACAGTGGAGTTGGCACCCGGCTCATGATAACCTCACATATGACATGCTTCCCAAGAGAAGCAGGGATTGCTTCCCAGTGCCGTACTATCCCTGCTTGTGATCAGTTATGGAATGGACTGCTGTGATCCAAAGACTTTTCCTTTGCTGCATTTTGAAAACAGAGTGCTATGCCTTTTTCATGTCTAGACACATCTAGAAGTGCCACTGAAACTTCCACTGACAGACAGATGGAGGTGTGCATGATGACTGGCCACTGAGCCTGTGTCAGCTGCACAGAAGACAACTATTCCACCACCTGTCTCCATGATATATTGTTGGTGCTAGATGCCCTCCTGTCAATCTGACCCATAGTGACCCTCTCTACCAAAGAAAGAGGCATGGCCCTGGCCCCGCACCATCCTGTGTCTGAGTCCATGGTGGCTACCACTGTCTCGATACATCTCTGTGAGGAGCTTCCTCTTTTTCCGCTGCCCCAGTACTTTAATAAGCATGATGCCCTCCCTCTTCAAGGAACTGCTCTCTCCTGACAACGTTTCCATAGTTTGTGAGATGTGTTCTCCTCATTCTTGTCTTTAAGGGGTACTCTGGCTGTACTTCTTCTGAGACCAACTGAATTGTCCTTTTAATATTCTTCCCCAACACCAAAATTCAAATGCATGCATTCCTCTTCAGTTTTCCTTATTCCATGTCCAACTTTCAAATGCTTAAGGAGCAATTGAAAATACTATGGCTTGGGTCAAGTGCACCTTAATCTTCAAAATAACACCCTGGCTTTTCAGTACTCTAAACCAGTGGTCCTCAATCTTCCTAATGCCGTGACCCTTTCATACAGTTCCCATGTTGTGGGGGCACCCCCAAACATAACGTTATTTTCATTGCTACTTCATCATTATAATTTTGATACTATTATGAATCGGGCGACCCTTGTGAAAGGGTCCTTTGAGCCCCCGAAGGGCCACAGCCCACAGGTTGAGATATTGTGCAGCATATTTACCCAGTGAAACTCATTTGATCGCTTGACTCCTGCTTCCTCCATTGTGGATCCAGGCCAAAAAGCAATCTTTGGCAACTTCCACCTTGTTCCCACTTGTCACAATGTTACCTGTTTGTCCAATTTTGAGGATTTGGGTCTTCTTTTGGGGAGTTTCAGCCCACCCTGAAGACTGAGCTCTATAGAACATGCAGGAGGGATTTTAAATTTGATAAGAGGGAAAACTTAGCATATATAACATAAGTCAGAGATTGTGAAGAACCAGGTACTAAATAGAAGACTGTACACATTTATTCCTTTTTTACTATATTAAGTCTGTGGTTACGAATATCGGGATTAAAGACAACTCCAATTTACCTTTTAATGTGATATAAATCTGTGCTCACTTTGAAATGACTGAACCAACTTCTACTCCCAACAAATCCTTCCTTTCATTCACCTTCATTTGCTGCACATGCAGCTTTCAAATCACCAAAAAACTTTCACTCCTTTTTGCTTTGTTTCCTAATGAAATAAGACTAAGTGAGCACTATATGCACCTATTTTGACTTACCTACAGATCCAAGTTAAAGACGTCCTCAGGCAGCGGGCTTGCTGAGGACGGCTTGTTTATACTTTGTTTCCAAAGTAGCTGTTGTCTCAACTCATTTCTCATTATTGAAATTAATATTAATAAAAGCTACTCAGGTTTGCCCTGCAGAATTAATGTTCGCTTTTTACTGCGCTTTGGTTTTGAGCAAGATTTATTCTCTTTCATAGTTTTGAGGAAAAAATTATATGTGCTTTCTGAACAGTTCTATTTAATTACTACTTTAAAATTCAAAGAGAAACATCATTCAATATTAATAAGGCAATCTGCAAAAACAAATCTCGCTAGAAGTTTGGCGGAGGTAAATGGGGATTTGGGAAAGTATGACGGAGCTTAAGAAATAATAGAACTAAGAAGCAGTTTGTGTTTCTTCAGCCTCTATTTCCTTATTTATAAAGCTGAGTTTGGGAGTGATGATTCCAACAATTCTTGAGGCCTGGGCTGGTGGTTGCCAGGAAGGAGAGATATCAAATGAATATGAATGAACTCTGCTGGTGTAATAAACAAGAGAGAGCCCCAGACCACGGTGGCAAACTTGGGGCTGGGGGTAGGGGTGCTGCTTTGTGTCTGAGCACAGATATCACTGAGGGCCAGCAAATATACTATCTGGGATGCTCAGAAACGCCTTGTCACAGTGGTCAGAAATCTCAGTGTTTTGTGTGAAATATCCCAGCGTTGTTTCTCTGTCTTTTGAGTGGCACCATTGTAAATGTAATGCACGCCAACCCAAATGTGTATCTACGCTGATCAAGGCCCCTAGGCTTCAAGCTCCTCACGTCTCCTCTACACCAAGGGTCTGTGAAGAGTTGATGATTGATCGCCATGGACTAACCAGTCAACCTCAATGCAGGGGCATTCAACGTAGTCAGATAACCATCCCATCTGGAGAGCAGGCTATAAGCAGCCAGGCCGAGATGCCATCTACACATTCAGAATGAATTCCTGAGTTCGTGGTCTCTCGATTCAGGGGTTAGGGATCTGAGACGATGCTGCTGAGTCCACTTCGACCCATAGCGACTCTGTGTGGCAAAGCAGAACTGCCCTATTGGGGTTTCTGGGCTCTCCTCCTTATAGGAAGGCCCCATAGTGGTGGCTTAGTAGTAAAAGCTCTCTGTGTCAGTCCGAATAGACTAGAGAAACAAATTCATAGACACGCATATGGATATAAGGGTATGGTTTATATACAAGAGGAATGGAACATGGAGAAAGCATCTCAACCCAGTCCAGTCCAAGGTCATAAGTCTGATATTAACTCATATGTCTGATGCCAATCTATAAAGTCTCCTTTTGACTCACGAAGTCACAGGCCAGTGGGTGCAGAATACCGGCACTGGCAGGGGTCTCCCCATGGCTCCTCGATTCCAGGGCTCGGGGTCCATCAACAGCATCCAGTGGTGGTAGAAGCAACTCAGCGCTGGCAGGGGTCTCCACGTGGCTTCTCCAGCTTCAGAGGTCTGGTTCCATTACGGTAAGGCCATGTGACTTCTCCTCCTCTTTGTCCTCTAGCTCCTCTGATGCTGCCATCTTGTCTTGTCCATAGTTCGTCGTCTCAGAGACTGACCCCCAACAACTGGGGAGACGCCCTCTCATCTTGATGAGCAAAATATTAGAGATTTCCCAGAAGTCTCAGGAGAAAGCCATGCCCACACAGAGGCCTTGTTGGCTACTCAATGACTATCTCCAGATTAACAAGCTAGACTCCACCCCTAGGCTTCCAATCATGAAATTGACATCAAGCACATGACTGCCACACTCTCCTCTGCTAACCTGAAGGTGAGAGGTTAAAGTTGCTGCAGTCAACATTTCCTTCTCTCAAGATTCACATCCTTGGAAACCTCCTGGGACAGTTCTAGCCTGTCTTGCAGGGTCTCTGCGGCCATGGGCTTTAATCATCCTCCGTTTTGCAGGAGGTAGGGCAGGAGGGGGCAGTTTGTTCTCACCTAGAGCTGCTGGGAGGGTAGTTTCATCAACCTTTCACTTAGCAGCCCAATGCTAGACAGCTGCACCACTGGGGTCTTACAAGGCAGAAAGCGATTCTCATGTGTGGTTGGATTTGAAGACCTTGCCCTCCAGGAAAGCCCCTGGCCCCCATGACTGTCCTCTGCTTTTCAGGAATCCCTGGGCTCCCCAGGACTGCTGGCGACCTTTGACCTGGCATCTTTGTCCTTGTCCCTGAGCCTTCAGGACCACAGAGACTAGGAGGTAGTCACCTGAAGAAGCTTGTGACTTGGGCTCAGGTGCGGCCATGGCAGCCGGGCTCCCAGCAGCCTTCACAGTCGGTTCCAGCCTCATGGTTTCTCAGCAGCTGCAAATCAGGAGAGGGAGCCACCAATATGGAGATTCTCTAGCATTTGGGCATTTTCTCCTGCCTAAACACTATCCATAATCAGCCCTGTGGTGAATCTCTCATTCGCTAGTGTCACCGTTTTCCTCCTGTTTGGGTGTGTACTTTTATATTTTTGCTCCCTCTCAATATTGAAAACAAATTACATTCAGCAAAATAGAAGATCCAGGGTATGCAGCAAATAATTATTCCTGCCAAGCATGAGTATTTAGCACCTGCGTGTTTGGGAAACATTCAAATTGGTTTGCTTTGTAAATGCAAAAGTGCTCCCTGGAGCTAAGGAAATCTCGTTTGGGTCTCCTTATGATTTATGGATTCATCTGATTTTGAGGTTGTCAGCAACTGGGCTCAGGTCGTGGGGTCTCGGGGTGCAACCATGAGACTGGAAGATTGAATTTGGTCTGGGGCTCATCCTCCAGTCGAGTCCTGAGTTATTAATCCATGGACCTGTGGCTGGGTGGATTATATGAAAGGTAGACTTTCTACACTTCCCTATAACTCATTTTGGTCACACAACATTATTATTTCTCAGTGGCTAGTGGCTCGCCAATGGCTCATAAATATTTTGTGGAAGATGGTGTGGAGGTGATCTTTGTCATGGCTGGAATGAATTGCTAGGTGAGAGGGGGTGAGAGTGGAATTGGGGGGAAGAGAAGGCGAGGAAAGCATGCTGGCAGATTTTCCTTGTCCCTGCATATCGGGGAGAACTGATTTAGAGGTCTGTATCATTTCTCCTTAATTACTTCAGAGATGGTTTTGGAAAATGCAAGTCTAACTGGAGCGCAGGATGATTTATGGCACTGTTTTATGAGATGGAATTAAAAATTCAAACCAGAATATGCAACTGTGCCAGTGTGAGGCTACTCATTAAGCAGCCGTGAATGCTGCCATTCATCCCTCTGCACCTGCTTGGGGAGGCACCCACGGATACCTGCCTGTTCGCGTGGGCTCTCAGCAGGCACAGAGAGTCCCCAATCCCAGGGGGGAGAGGAACTCCTTTGTGAGGGGTCAGAACAACCTTCCCAGGTCCTGTAAGGAGAGCATTTAGTGGATCACCTCCACAGTGGTCAGGGGTCATCTGGAGAATCCTGGCACTGGGAAGGCAACATTCACCCCAGGCAATATAGGTGCCTCACCATCCGTCACTTGGGGATGGCCCCCACCACAGGCTGTCCAGTCAGAATGAAATCAAACCCCATGGCAGGTGGGGGTGGCGGCGCGGGATAACAAACTTGGAAACAGGTGGACTGTGACTCAGGAAGCCCCATGTGGTACATGGTTTCCTCACAACGCACTTTATGAAAGCAGAGAGCCCGACCTTTCCTTCACAGAGCTATTGGGTGGCTTGGATGTGGAGATTAACAACTGAGTGCCAACCGAGGGCTCTGTCCACTGACTGTCCATGCATGGCAAGGCTCTGCCCATCTAGATGTGGTGCGGTGAGTTGTCTTCAAGGGGGCACCCACTCAAAGCAGCTTCATGAGCAGTGCTCTTTTTCCTTTTCCACCATGGCTCACTGCTCCAGTTCATCGGTGTGACCACGGGGCCTTTTGAGTGCCTCCATCCCGCGTCCCTTCTTGCAGCACCCTATGGAACAATATTCTATTGCTGTCTATCGGGTTTGCAGTGAGTCATTCTCCCCCACTCCCAACCCCCAGAAATCACTGGGCCTAACTTCCTCATCTGCCTTAACCTGAAAGCTCTGCTGAAACCTATCTATCATGCTTGACTTTTCTGGTGTTTGAAGAGCGTGAAGCAAAGCAGTTGGTTCACACCTCATAGGTACAGGTTGGTTGTGTGTGGAGGCAGGTGGTGGGGCACGCAGGGGCCAGCTTTGTGACCAGAGGCTGAATGTACCTATTTAATGTTGTGGGCCTTAAGCTGTGAGCACTGGTTATGTGCTTGGCTCGTGTTTACTGTGCACTCAGATGGGCGGAGAAGAAGCTGTCTCACTTTCTCTCTAATGGATCTATTTTTCCTGAGGATCACTCTCCTGCTTGGCTGTGGGGATAAACTCAGGTACCATCTAGGCTTGCTGCAATAATTGACACTATTCCTTGGAGTTTCGCTGTCTCTAGGTGCAATGTTGGGTCCTTCGGGTTTGTTATATTCATGGTTTGTTTGCCAACCTCCCCCTCCCCCATGACTTATGTGACCCCAAGGCAGGTCACATGACGAGGTTTGAGGGACTGGCAGTGTCCCCAGACTTCTGTGCTGAGTGATAGCCTGCCCTACTGAACACCTACTGGCATTTGTGGCTGATAATTTGTGATCTTGTCTCTTTTATCTCATTGGGTTCAAAAGTATTCCTCTGCTCTGTGGCCTCACTTAGGCTGGTTTGATGCTCTTTGAGTCTCCACTACCTTCCTCTCTACCTGTGACCTATGTCTGAGATGGATCCCCTCTCACATCATGACCAGAGATGACCATTGTTTCTCATCTCACTGACTCGGCCCTCATCTCTCAACATAGCTCCTTCATCTGATTTGCACACTGGTTTCTTGTGTGTTATTTCCTGTGTCATGGCCCACTTCTCTTGGCCAGGATGAACAGTGTCCATTTGCAGTTGTTTCCTTGAAAAGAACTTGCTTGTCTCTGAGTCAAGGTCAAAAAGGAGCTGATTGGACTCATCTTTGCTCCATTTCATGTCATCCTCCCATCTCAAGAGAACAAGAACCTGGCCTGGTTGTTGAAGGTGTTATGAGTATTTGTGGAATCTCAGATACACTAGGGAAGACATTCTAATTTTTGAGTCCTCCCACTTTGTTTCTGGACAGGCAATGTTGTATTAGCCTTTAGACACATTGTTGATAATAAATCCTGACTTCAGAATCTGCTACCTTCCTGAAAAATCTTACCCCTTGCAGTAAGGGTGACATCAGTTCCCCTGTGCAGGTGGAAAAATGCAGATGTACCAACCCAAGTGCCTGGTAGCTGAGAGAAAGTGTGAGGCAGATGATGGAAGGAACAAAGGTAGAGATGTGGGGACAAAGGACACCATGCTTTGAATGCCAGAAACAGAAAATTTCCTCTCCATATCTTGATTGTATTGTTGAAATACATCCCTTCCCAACACACACACACGCCAGAAGCAGAACACATTTTCAGGATTTCTTCTTTCATTCAATAGTTACTTACTGAAGGGCATACAGCTGCTGGGCTGCATCTGACTTTGCTCCAGATGGGTGGGAGTGGGGTGGGGAGGGGGAGGGGGATTTTTTTTGTCCTGAAGGCCATTTGCATATTTACAACATAATCCACAGGCCATATAAATCATCAACTTAAAAATGATTCTGCTATATTTGGTCTAACATGTCATTAACTCACTGTAATGTGACCGCTGTAACTGCTTCCCTTTGGTGAGGCATGTGATGTTAGCTGGTATTGATGATTTCTTGGGCTTTAGACAGCCTGTCTGCCAGATATTCCCCACCCTAGCTCTAGATAAATGGTATACAAACACCATCCAGCCTTACCAAATAGTTGTTTTTGATTTGATGCTAATCCCTAGCAACCCTGTGCACATAGGAGTAGATCACCAGACTTTTTTCCTGAGGCATCTCTCAGAAGAGCAGAACCTCTAACTTTTTGGCTTGCAGGCCACCACTAGCTGGTTGTACAACCCAGAGGTTCTTGATGTTGAACATTGTGTCATAAATAAAACAGACCAAAGTCCTGCTTCCAATAAGCCTGTGCGCGGGTGGGTCTGCCGGGAGTGGGAAGACAGGCAAGAGACTCAATGAATGAGCAACATCAGCCTGTGATGTAGTGGTATGTGGAGAGGAAACATAATCCACCAAGACAGAGCTAGGTTTGGGTGACGTCCTTCCTTAAAAATGTGACATTTAAACAAGACCTGACAGAAGTGAGAAAGCCAGCCATGAGGATTATCTGGCAGAAGGTCACTCTTGAGAAGGTCATACATAAAAAATTTAAAAATAGAAGCATGTTAATATTTCTCAAAATATTCCTGTGACCTTAACACCAGTGATCCCAAAAGATGATGGTTGGTCTTAGGCGGATAAATCCAGGCTGCACATAAGTAGCAAACTGTTCTTCTTAAAATATGACAAGAATCATGCCCCATCCGTATTCAAAGACCTTCAGAGAGTCTTCATTACTTATAAGGCAAAAGCATTCATTTGTTTATGAGAAAATGAATTCATAGCTGGGGATTAAAAATGACGATGACATATACCCAGCTTTCAAAGAACTTTTGATGAATTAGGAAGGATAGACTTGATTAGAAGAGCTTGGAGCAAAAGCAAGAGCAGAAACACAAATGAGGTCTTTGAGCAAGAGAGGGGGCCCTGAAGACATCCTGAGCGGCAGTCAGGGAAGAGGACAGGGCTAATCAGAGAAAGCAGTGCTTGAACTCAGTCCGATGGACATTCCCTTAAGCAGTTCCATGGGAGAGGGTGGTTCAAGCCAAGGGATGGCTTCCATAAGCACGTACATGTGGGGAGCTGCAGGCAGGAGAAGCACAGCTCATAGCTGCTGAAGGAAAATGCTGGGCAGGTGATGGGATGGTGAGAGGCTGAAGATATGGACAGATCAAAGGGAAGAGAATAAGCCACGCGAAGTCCATTACCTTCCCTGGACATTCCTGTTCTACCCGAATGCCCCATTCACCAGGCATTTGTCCAGCAGCTCAATCGGGCCAGCCTTTGCTCTACTTCCGCAGTGCTGGCTGTCCAAGTGACCACTCTCTCTCAGGCTGCCCACTCCTCCAGATTGTTTTCATCTCTTGCCTCCTAATTGCAGCCTTGGGACCATTCTCCTTAGAGCTGTCAAGAGCGATCTGCTAAAAATATTGTCGTGTTCCGTTAGATTCCACTCCTTTCTATTTGGTTACTGCAGTCATTTGTTGTTATTTAAATGTTTCCTGCAATCGAACTCCTTGTTACAGCTTATAAATGTGCAACACATACAATCCTCTGGCTGCATTGAAACTTTATGATCTGCACAGTCCAATATGGTATTCGCCAGACACACATTGTAACATCCTGGCTTGTCAACACTTTAAACAGGTCTTGTGCAGGAAACTTACTCAATGCAAGGCATCCTTTGACCTCTTAACTGCTGTTTTCAAGGGCATGTATATAGATTCAAGCAAGCCAAAACCCCGACAACTCCAATCCAACACCAACCCAAGGCCCGGAATTTTTTAACGTGGCACATGCATGTGAAAAGTTGGATATTGGACAAGAAAGAGCAAAGAAGAATTGATGCATTTGAATTATGGCGCTGGTGGGGAATATTGAAAAAGCAAACCTGTCTTGGTAGAAGTACAGCTAGAAATCTCCTTAGAGGTAAGGATTGCAGCAGGGACAATCTCTTTTCAACTTTGTAAGGGATGGAGTTTAGTCTGTCCATTAGGTCATAGCCAATGAGGGCTCTGTGAGGGCAAGCTCTTCTCCTATGGATTCTGAAAACTCCTATCTGTCTCCCTGGAGGGGCCAGGCTCTCTCTGGTTGGTATTCCTGATAACAAGTCACGTGGAGCTACACTGATCAAGCTGCATCCATAAGTTTTGCCACCCACTGACCTATGATCTCTCTCCAACATCATTGCATGTGCTGCATGAGTTTAAAGAGAAATTTAAGGACTGGTATCAACATGTAGGGTAATATCAGACTTGTGGACTTGATCTGGACTGGGCTGGGCTGATTTCTTTGTGTACAATTACTCTGATATCATCAAGTTCTCTCTTCTACACAGATGAGTCTCCCTGGAGTTGTTTTCTTCGTCAACCTGGACTAACACAGTGATAGCTGGTCTCATGCACATGTTATCAGGAGAGACCAGTCCCTGGAACAAACATTGGGCTTGGTCCAGTGAAGGGGCAGTAAAGTAGACCTTCAACAAGATGGATTGACACAGGGGCTGTTACATTGGGCTTGGACATATGGCAGTTGTGAGAATGATGCAGGACTGAGCAGTGTTCCATTCTGTTGTGCATTGAATTCGTTGGAATCAGAATTGATACCAAACAACAACAACAAACCACATATGTCCATTTCCATTTAAAATAGGTAATGTTAAAAATCTAGTTGCTTGATCTCATTAGCCACATTTAAAGTGATGAAAACCCCACATGTGACTTTCAGTTACTTGCCTGTGCAACCCAGGGAATATTTCAACTGTCACAGAAATTTCTATTGGCTTTCACTGCCTGAGAGTATTTTTCAAAAAAATAATTTTCACCTGAGAATTACTCCAGGCTCCTTTAGAATCATATCTACAAATTGTCAAAAAAGCACCATTCAATTTCACTCTCCACACATGTTCACATTATTGATAAAACATTATAATTTGACTCCAGTTCATTTATTTTTACAAGCTTGACAGTACACAAGATGTAGATAGATATTTATGGAAGAAATAAAAATAATAGTATTCTATTGATGTCTCTATCTACTCTTCATCAAGATGGACGGTGGTGTTACATCAGAAGGTAACATAGGGGAGGAGGTTGTGGTTGGTCCTTCTAGGTTTTAGGGTCTAAAAGCTAAGGCTGAATGGACAGGTAGAAAGAAGAACTGGTTGTGTGGGTCAAAAGCTGATGAACTGTCCACTTAGATGTGTTCAGAGTGAAGGTGTATGACGTATCACACACAGGATGATAAATCTGCATGTAGGCAAAACTGGTGAGTATGAGGTTAGAGGATCAGCGTGGAGAATAATTGCCTGGGGACGACCTTAGCTCCTTATGAGAACTGTCATCATGCCTGGTTGGGGCTTTGCTCTAGCTACCAGCTTATCTCTGAAAGAGAATTCCTCCCATTGAAATTAGACAAGGCTGTCAAGAGCAACACTTCTCAATCCAACAGGCAGCTCCACCAGCAATGATTGGAGGGAGGCAGATCTTTGGGGTCTGAGTCCTTTCTATTGTTCTAGGCTGTGATCAAGTGACCGTCACTCCCCACCCCACCCCACCCCCCGACTCATGGCAATGCTGTGTTACAGAATAGGACTGGTTGACAGGGTTTTCTTGGTTGTCATCATTGCAGAAAGGAACCTGGGATGTGCAAACAGTTAACATGCTCACCTGATAATGGAAGTTTGGATTTTGGGGTCTGTGGCAGTCATGTACTCCTGTGTCCACTTCATGATTGGGAGTCTAGGGGTGGAGTCTAACCTCTCAATCTGGTGATAGCCAATGAATCCTCTGTGTGGGCATGCCTTTCTCCTGAGAATTCTGGGAAGTCTCATGGTATTTCCCAATTGGAGGAGAGAGACTTGAGTCAGTCTCTTGGAGTGGGTCTACTGGCAAGACAAGATGGTAGCATGCTGATAGATCCTGAGTCCTGGAACCTGGAGGAGCCGGAGGAGAAACCACATGGGCTTGCCCTGATGAAACCAAACCTCTGAGGCCAGAAATGCTACAGAGAGACCCCTGCCAGTGTGGAGATGCATCTAATGTCAATGGATATTCTGATGGTCTCTGAGTCCCGGAAATGAGGAGCCATGGGGAGACCCCTGTCAGTGCTGGGATGCTTCTACTGCTGCTGGATACACAAGACTCTGTACCCACTGGCCTGTGATTGTCCTGGTGTCATTGCACATGTTTTGTGAGTTGGAAGGAGATTTTAAAGACTAGGATCAGACATATGGGCTAATATTGGACTTATGACCTTGGACTAGACTGGGTTGGGATGCTTTGTCAATGTTCCATTCCTCTTGTACATAAACCTTTCCCTTATATCCATATGTGTGTTTATGAATTTGTTTCTCTAGTCTATATGGACTAACACAGAATCCAATAGAAGGAACTTCAGAAGGAGATTCTGGTGATCTACTTTTGAAAACTTCAGTCATAGACAACCCTATGGTGGGTGCACCATCCTACTCTGACACACATGGGCTGCCATCCCTTAAAGCCAACTCAATGGCAACTGATTTGTTTTCTCTTGACCATTATAACATGAGAATAATCCTAGTACCTACTGTATAAGTCTTTGGAGAGAAAATCATTGAGAAAAATGCCAAGCAAATATGTTCACATGGTGCTTTTGCCTCCCCTGGTGCACCATGGTTAAACACTCAGCTGCTAACTGAAAGGTTGGTGCTTTGAATCCATCCACTGGCTCTACAGAGAAAGGCCTGGTGATTCGTTACCATAAAGATTGTAATCTAGAGGGCTGAGCCCCAGTGGCGTGGTGGTTGTGTGCGGGACTGCGGCCCACTGGGATGGAGGCTCAATTCCAGCAGCGGCTCCACAGGAGCAAAGACTGGGCCTCCTACTCCCACCACCACAGGGCACCACCAAAAAAAAAACCAAAAAACAAGAAAAGACTGTGGTATAGAAAGTCCTATGGGATGGTTGTACTTAGCCCTATGGAGTCCAAATCAACTCAATTGATACCTTCCAGCAACAACATAATTCAAGTCTGTTCGATGTGATTTGGTTTCTAAAAGTTATAAATGGTGTCCCCTTTGATCAGTATCCTCCTTGACCCCTTCAGCAGTTGAATGGGCATCATTCTGGGGCAAGTCTGCTCCCACAAGGGTTATCTAACAGCAGCAGCTCATTGTCCCCTTAAGCTCCACGAAGGTAGCTACTTCATTTTCACATGCATGGTTCTCTTTGTTCTAGGTCCCACCTCGGGGTTACAACCCATCATTTTTCACTTTCTGCATATGACAAGCCACTTCAGCTTTCTTGGCCTCAGTTTCTTCATCCTTAAAATGGGACAAATAGAGCTATTAGGAAAATTACATCAGCTCACCTTTAAAGTGCTTAGATAAGGGTCAGGCACTCACCTGCAGATTTTTCTACTTGTATTAGTTGCCAAAAGAAGTCATAGAAACTAACTGGGTGGTGTATTTCTTTAAGGCCTTCTCCTTGATTCAGATAATGGGGATAAAATAGTGTATTTGGCACTTTCTGGATGCGTGGATTTGGAAAAGTTACTCAACACCCCAGACCAGCCTAGTAAACTGGGAAAAGAAATAATACTTATCACTCAGGGTTATTCTGAAGACTCTTACTTTGGGTGAGAGGATCATATTTCATCACAGACAGTAACCGAGAGTCACCCTGAGCTTTCATCATGCCTGGGCAGGATCCTTTGCAGATGACTATTGAGTTGATGCCATAGGACAGAAGAACTGCTCCTGAGGGTTTCTCACTCGGAAAATGTTCACAGGCACACTCACCCTCATCTGTGTCAAATCCTTTTCCCAAGGTCTTGTTAGATTTGGGATAACATTAGCGTCAAAGATTGGAGTGATTGTTACCCTGATCTAATGGAATAATCTGTTGAGAGGTATCCATGAAGGTCAGTGAACAGACCTGTAATTATGTTTATTTCTTCTTTTTTTAAAAAACTTCTCTTTCTTCTCTTTTCTCTTCTTTTATTCTGGAACTCTTTTGTTTTCTTTTTGTTTGATTTATGTCATAGTTGGTTTGCCTACGTATGTAAGAGAAGCATGGGAAGCAAGTCTGAGGAGGACTCAGCGGGAGCAATGGTGCATGGGGACTTGGGGGGTAAGGCTGGTGGGGGAAGGTGTGGGGAGCAGGGGATAGACATAGACAGGTATGTTAGTTCGGGTAGACTAGAAAAGCAAATTCATTAACATACATATATATAAGGGAGAGGTTTATATATGAGAAGAATGGAATATTGAGAAAGCATCCCAGCCCAGTCCAGTTCAAGGCCATAAGTCCAATATTAGCTCACATGTGACAATTATGTACTTGTGTGTCCATTTTATGATTGGGAGTCTAGGGGTGGAGTCTAGCCTATCAATCTGGAGATAGCCAATGAAACTTCTCTGAAGGCATGGCTTTTTCTGAGAATTCTGGGAAGTGTAGCAGTATTTTCCAATTGGAGGAGAGAGACTTGACTCAGTCTCTGGGAGACAGTCTACTGGCAAGACAAGATGGATGGATCCTGTGTCCTGGAACCTGGAGGAGCTGGAGGAGAAGCCACATGGGCTTGCCCTGATGGAATCAGACCTCTAGGGCCGGGGAAGTCATAGAGAGACCCCTGCCAGTGCTGAGATGCTTC
>PVJH01010774.1:0-53181 GCA_004026705.1 Nesogale talazaci
AGACAGGTTACGTGGTGGTGCAAAGACCATACACTTTCTGGATGTTGGGAGGACCTGGGATTATTCTTGATTTTGTGTGACCTATTTTGTCAGCTGTAAAGTGGACAGAGTATTTATGAGGAGCCCTGGTGGTGTAGTGATCACATTTTGGGCTGCAATTCTCCTGACTGGAAAGCAGTTGGAAAGCAGCAGCAGCTCTGCAGGAGAAAGACGAGTGGCAGTCTCAGAAAGCCACCAGGAGTCGGTCTGCGTCAGCACTGACTCCGTACCAGTGAGTCAGCGTCTGAGAGTCTGTAAATTTGAGTCAATAAACTAGTGCCATCCATCTGAATGTGCTGTACTGAATTGTTTACTTTTTCCACACCGTGCTTTGCTTTGCTTAAACAATTTGAATTTGTTAACAGAATAGAGATCTGTGTGTGTGTGTGTGTGTGTGTGTGTGTGTGGAGTGGGGCATCACTGCCCTGGTGGGAGTAGGAAGCCCGGCCTTGCTCCTGGAGAGCTGCTGCTGGATTTGAACTGCCAACCCTGTGGGCCTCAGTCCCTCACACAACCACCACGCCCCTGGGGCTCAGCCCAGAATAGAGATCTTTAAACTCACACATACACCTAGAATTTTTAATTTCCCCCGGGGGAAAAATGACAATGTCACCGTCCACTCCATGAAAGAAAGACGTGACAGTCAGTTTAGATAAAGATGTATCATCTTGGAAAGCCTATGGGGACAGTGCGACTTGGTCCTTAGACTGCTTCAAGTCAGAGTCACGTGGCCAGCTTCGAGTTTGGCTTGGCTTGGGATCCCAAGTGTGCTCTGCATCCCACTGCTCATCTGGCTAGCCAAGAGAACTGAAGGTGCACCGAGAAGCACATGTGAAGTGTACCATGATTTCACAATAAGCTATTTCAGTCATTTTATTGGTTTTAGATATGGGGTGTTTCCTGAGTTACAGCAAAAAAGTGAAACTTAACTATTTTAATAGATAAATTATTTTGAGGATTTCACAATTGTTATTCTATAATAAGAATAAAGTCCATTTATCTAGTATAAAATAGAATTAAGTACCATGGCTACAGTAAAGCAATTTATTGTTTCAGTATTTGCAATGAATTTGAAACAATTAAAGAATATGCATTAAAAGTCCCTGATAGCACAGAAGAGATGATGGAACTGATAAGTTTTATAGAGAAAGCTCGAACTTACGGAATTCAAGAGTTGATTCTAAGGATTGAGGTAAGCTCATCCATGTGTGCATTTAAATATCTCTCTTTCGTTGTGAAATTTGATACATATATTGAAAAGGTATAAGATATACAGTTAAAAAGTTATAAAGATTGTGGAAAGGGGCATGGGGAGGGAAGGGAAATATGGGGAGCTGATACCAAGGGCCTAGGTGGAGAGAGGATGCTTCGAGAATGATGAAGGCAACAAGTGTACAAATGTGGTCTGCATATAATGGATGTATGTAATGATTCTGATGGGGGTTGTATGAACCTCCATAAAATGATCTTTTAAAAAGTTATAAAGAACAAAATAGGGTGTTTCCAGTACCCCCAAAGCCTTTTGCATACACCTTTCAGATTACAACACCCTCTGTCCCAGAAGCTTCCACCTGATTTTTATAATATTCATCTTTGTTTCTTCTTAGTTCCACCTACTATGTGTACATATCTAGACATTAGAGTTAAACAAATTTACATTTTCTACATTTAGTGGTATGCTAGGCCTTTCCCAACACAAGATTTTATAAAACAAGGCAGCAAAAAGTTGATAAAGATTCCTTAACTTCGAATTCCATTTTCCAAGAACTTTTTGAAGCCCGCTTATATATAATCACATGTATTTTCCTCTAATTTCTTTGCTTTACAGCTTTTAAAAAGGTAAGCATAGTTCCAAGCCCCATGCTTCCTGCCATCTAGTTGACGCGACTCATAGCTGGCCTATAGGTTAGGGTAGAAGTGCCCTTCTGAGTTTCTGAGAATGAAACTGTTTATGTGAGTAGAAACCCCTCTGTGTGAGGCGGGGTTCACTAGAGATACAAATGCGGGGACAGTCATACATGTATAAGAAAGAGGTTTACATCAAAGAGTAATTGTATATGAGGAAAGCATCCTGGCCCAGTCCAGATCAAGTCCATCAGTTTGATATTAGCGCCTAAGTCCAATACCAGTCCATAAGATCCTCTGCAGACCCAGCTAGCACATGCGATGATGCTGAATGGAAGAAGATCACAGGCTGGTGGGTGAAAAGTCTTGTGGATTCAATGATGGTGGAAGTGTCTTGGCGCAGACTCAGGTCTCCCATGTGGCTCCTCCTCGAAGAGTGTGACTCTTCAACAGGGAGGTGAAGCAGAGAGAGGGGCGCCTCTAAGGTCTCAGCAAGTCTCGGTGCGGCTTGTCAACAGGAAGACCAAGACAGAGTGAGAGCGAGAGCGAGAATGAGAGAGAGGAAGTTCCCAGAATCCTCATGGGAAGGCCAGACCCACAAGGAGACATCATCAGGCTCTAGCCTGATTGATAGGCTAGACTCCATCCTTACATTTATTTATTAAGTTGCCATGAAATTATGTACTTACGACAGTTGAAATGAAATCATGTAACTACCACACCCTCATAATGAAAAAATTGCACAAAACATAATTGTATGATTCCAATTGCTGCTAAAAGAACTCTTCTTCAGCAATTACCACCTTGGACAGGAAAAGCAGCCTTGTCAGCGTACTAGAAATCCATCACAATGCCCTTCTGCTTTCCCATTATGTTATCAGAATAATAACTCTCTCATTCTTCTGTATAATTTTGATCAGTGTTGTTTATTTTTTTCTGATTTTGATTTTCACACGGGACCATACTGTTTATATTCTTTTGGGTCTTGTCAGAATTGTTAGTAACATTCCATAACAGTAACTTGTTTATTTTCACTGCTGTCTAATAGTCCATGGTATAGCTATATAATAATTTTTTTACTTTACAGTTGATGACTATTTGAGGTTCTTTTTACTTTTGCATTTACAGCAATGCTGCTGGGAGTATATCCTTGTGCATATATTCATGCACTTCTCTTACTGCCCTTCTACGCTATTCTTCATCAAGTTTTCTGCTTAGCCTTTACCTTTACAATGCTCCTATGCCGTTTAGAATAAACTTATCACGTTGTTAGGAATCATGTGTTAAGATTTTGAACCAATTTCATTGACTTGAGTTGATAGTACATTTATAGAATGTCAGCTATTTTATAATGTTAACTTCAGAATCAGTCTTATACATTTCATGAGGGGAGAATTGACACATCCCCATTATGAAGTCTTCCAGTTTGTGATGGATCTCTACAAATCTGCTTAACATCAGTGGCTTATCGTTTTCTTGGAAGAGCTTGTACCCATCTTTTGTTAGGTTTCAGGTGCTTAAGAATTTCTGGTGCTACATTATGGTATCTTTCAGGTGTTTCATCTTCTGTTTGCTGCTTGATGCAAACATACAGTTCATTGAAAAATAATTAAGGCCCTTATTTTTAGAACAGTTCAGATATAAAGCAATATTAAGCAGAGAGGACAGACAGGGAGCTTCTACATATTGCCCCATACAGAGTTTTTCATCATTAACCCCTTCACGAGTGTGGCGCGTTTATCACAACCAGGAGGACCCGGCAGGCTCTGTTCTCTTTTGCATGGGGTCGCTGTGGGTTGGAGGCAATTTAATGGCACCTAATCGCAGTCACGATAAACCAATATCCACATATCATTGTTCATTAACATGTGTACCCCATTCAAACTTCCTTGATATTTGCACCATGTTCCTGTTCTGCTCCCGGATCCCGATGAAGGAATCACCTTAGGATTAGCTGTCATTGTCTGCAGACATTTAGCTAACCATTTTTCAGATTTTTGTTGTGTCATTGGCCTTGACGGTTTTAAGCTGCTCTGGGCAGACATAGCTCTAATCTGTAGTGGAAGCTGCCTGGTGGCTTTTCCATACGCAGCCTGGCTTGGGGGAAGAGAACCAGGGAGGTGAAGTGCCTTTGCCTCACATCATATCCAGGGCACCGCGTGCCTACCTGATTTTGACTGTTTAGATTGTCCTAGGTCACTTGGCTGAAGCAGTTTGCTGGGTCTCTCTACTGTAACTGTGAGTTACTCTGTCCATGCTGGACTCTTTTTTTGAGGAAGTTACGCATACAGCCCACATTGAGGAAGCTGGTAGTGATGATCCCTCCCTGAGGGTGGTACAGCAACACATTTGATTTGGAATTCATCTGCATGAAAGACTTGTCTCTTTCCCCCACTCTCTTTACTAACTTATTCAATTATTTCTATCAGCCCAGACTCATGGATATGATATTTTTTCAGCATAATTTTTAATCATTTTATTGGCTCGTAGAACTCTTATCACAATCCATCCATGCATCCATTGTCAAGCACATTCGTACATTTGTTGCCATCATCATTCTCAAAACCTTTGCTTTCTACTTGAGCCCTTGGTATCAGTTCTTCATTTTATCCCCTCCTCCCAACCACCTCCCTCTTGAACCCTTGATAATCTACAAATTAGTCTTATTTTGTCATGGCTTATACTGTCTGACGTCTCCCTTCACTCATGGATATGATATATTTAAAGTATACAATTTATGCTTGCACACCAAGTTAATATCTCGCATTCTTTCTAAGTTTCCCTAATTAAAATTTTTATATTTACATATTAACTTAAATTTATTTTTATCTGGTTAATTTGAATAGTTTTTGTGAAATGCCTACTTATGCCACCATATCACTTGCAAATAAAGACAATTTTTTATGCCTATCCTAATCACACATTACATATTTTCAAACCTTGTTTTTCCTTGTCAAAGTATTTTCGGTTGGGCCTTTATGGAGTATCAGTGCATGATAGTAGGGCATTATTAACGTGATCCTTCACTCAAAGAGATGGCCTACAAGTTATCTCAACACGTATTATATGTAATGGAAATAAGTCAGCCCGCCAAAAACCTTAGCCTTTGAACCTGTATTTCGATTCTTAAGGATACAGTATGGTCAGTGAAAGTCACAATCCACTCACTGCCATCAAATTGATTCTGGCCTATAGCAACCCATAGAACTGTCTCCATGAGGTCTCTAAGGCCGTCCCTCTTTACAGAAGCAGACCGCTATCTCTCTCTCCTGCAGAGCAGTGGGTGGGTTTGAGTCAAAGACCTTTCAGTGAACAGCTGAGTCTTTTCACCAACGTGCCAGTAGGGCTCCTATTGAAAGCTAAAGGAGGTGGAAAATATTTACTTCTTTACCGGGTATATCTATTGCTTTTTCCCATGTTGCCATTCACTCTCAATTTTTTCTCTGATCTGTATACTTAACCGTTTGCTAAGTCAAAGGTGATAATGTTACTGAAGACATGTAGCAAAACAAGACATTTAAAATCTTTGATGTCACCAAGGGCTCACATAGAAAAAAAAAAGTTTGGAAAATGATGGCAGCAAAAGTACAAATGTGCTCGACACAATGGATGGATGTATGGATTGTGGTAAGAGTTGTACGAGCCCCCAATAGAATGAGTTTAAAAAAAAAAAATTTAAAACAAGCAAACAAACAAGTAAAAACAGAAATAGAAAGCTTAAAGGGTTGCAGAACACAAGGTGTAAATTTGATCACCCTTTTCAGTACCCATACAAGGAGGGCCAAGAATGCCTTTATGGTAAGGTACCTGCATATGAAAACTAAAATACACAAACAGAAACAAAATTTATTTCCCACATAGAAGTAGGCGGTTGTATGGGACAAAGCTAAATATAGGATACTGTTATTAAGATACTCATGTGATTTTTGCTGGTATAAAAATATCACTTAATAATCTGAGTCAAATTGAAAATGTGAAGAAGTAGAAATTTTTGGTTCTTTTCTTTCCATGATACCTGTGACTTCCTCTATAGTGTACTGCATCTGTGATTTCTTTTGTAGGAATCCAAACGCCGAATGAATTACTTTTTAGATGTTTTCCTATTTCCTCCAGAAGACTTAGCTTTAAATGCAACTGTCCTACTGTGGCCTGGGAAAATTAATCCAATCTTTGATGAAAATGATGACGTAAGTGGTACTTTGAGTACGTCCTCTTATATTCTGAACTGTTTTGAGAACAGCATTCATATTTTTGTTTCATATATATTTGCCTTTAAAAAAGTACCTCTTAGAAGTAACGTCATCTTTTACTCTGAGGTTCTGACGAAAGACAGATAGTCGAGTCCTCACTCACAGTGTCTGCTAAGTCGTGCGCTGAAGTGGGTACTAGTGCACCAGATGACAAAATAACCGTGAGCACCACGCTGGGCGTTTTCTAGTGACTGAATCACTAAATACCCACAGCCGCCCCCAGAGGCTCCTGTTATCCCGACTCCATGGGTGAGGGAAATGAGACTCAGAGGCGTTAAATAACTTGCTCAATCTCACTGAGATAAAAGAAGCAGTAAGCTCATGATTTCACCTCATGATGAATAGAGTTCAGATTCCGAGAGAGTCCTAACATAACCCGTTTATCCTCACTCGAGAGGGCATGTGTGGGAAGTAATCAGCCAGAGACACCTGGACTCGAAGGTTGATTTCAACTTTGATAGTTTTGTGATTTCAGACTTGCTTCTCAGACGCCATAAACTTCAATTTCTTCTTCTCTAAAATAGTAATAATAACAACAATGCCTGTGATAATGTGATCAGTCATAGGTAGCTTTTATTATTATCCCAGGGGTCTGATAGTAATTTAAATGCCTAATTAATAAATAAGAGTTTTCAGAGTCACTTTGGGGGTCTAGGGATTATGTCTTTAGTGTCTTATTCTTCTTTGCATTTTTTCTTTTTTCTTTTTTCTTCACATCACTGCCCTGGTGGGAGTAGGCCCAGCCTTGCTCCTGGAAAGCTGCTGCTGGATTTAAACCATCAACCCTGTGGACCGCAGTCCCACACAACCACTGGACCACCAGGGCTCAGCCTTCTTTGCATTTTTATATCAATCATTATCTACAATCTTTTGTTTTGTATTCATTTTTATGTCTGGTGGTTTTTGTTACTATAGAAAGCATTTAGATTTGTTTTGATAGCCTTGTACAAATAAAGTAACTAACATGATTAAATTACCTTTGAAAAAGCTCATGGAGGATGCTAAACAAAAAAGAGAAAGTGAACTAATAGCCAAGAAAGAGAAGCTGATTTTGGAAATAGAAAAGGAATCAAGACGCATGGAAGAATTTACAGAATTTGCAGAGCTGGAACGCATGCACCAGGTCAGTTAAACGTGCCAAGAAGCAGCTATGGCAGGCCCACAGATTGAAATAGGGCAGATTTGCATAGTCAAAAATACAGAGGGTAACACATCTTACTATGGCAAACAAGAGCCTGACTCTTGGGCCTGCCATGGCCTTCTGCCCAGGTGACCTTTTTTTGTGACATAGCTCTCGATTTGTAAGATCTACCTAAATCTCTTGCAATAACGGTTTGAAGTTACTATCTAAAATTGCTTTATAAATGTAAGGTCTTACCTTATGCAGTATCTTGTCATCTTATTGTTATAACGTTACTTGAATGCTTCTTGAGATCAAAAACAAAACAAAACCACAAATGATCTGCTTTCAGTATGTGGCAGATGTTAGACAACTGCAGAAGCGTATTCAGGAGTCCGAGGAAGCAGTTCAGTTCATTAATAAAGAAGAGGAGCTTTTCAAGTGGGAGCTGACGAAATACCCTGAACTAGAGAAGCTCAAAGTGAACATCGAGCCCTATCACAAGTTTTTTAGTCTCGTTTTGAAGTGGCAACGAACGGAAAAACGGTACTTTATTTTTTCTGGTGATGTAATAAAAATGAAGTAAATGGCAGAAAGGGATTATCAGTTGATTGTATTTTCTTGGGTATTTAAAAAACTTACCTTACTGGGGGCTCATACAACTCTCATCACAATCCACACATCCATCCATTGTATCCAGCACATTTGTACCTTCCTTCTCAAAACATGTGCTTTCCATTTGAGTCCTTGGTATCAGCTCCTCATTGTCCCCCACCCTCCCTGCTACGCCCTTCCTCATGAGACCTTGATAATTTGTAAATTATTATTACTTTGTCACATCTTAACTGTCCAATGTGACACCCACTTTTCTTCACCCACTTTTCTGTTTTCTGTCATATGACCAGGGATTTGGTCATATGTAGATCTTTATAATCGGTTCCCCCTTTCTACCCGCCCCTCCTTCCTTCCATCTTCCCAGTATTACCACTCTCACCACTGGTCCTGAGAGGATCATCTGTCCGGGATTCCCGTGTTTCTAGTTCCTATCTGTACCAGTGGACATCCTCTGGTCTAGCCAGATGTGTAAGGTAGAATTGGAATCATGATAGTGGGGGAGTGGCAAATGGGGGGAGAAGCATTTGAGAACTAGAGCACAGTGGCATGTTTCATCATTACTACACAGCACCCTGACTGATTCGTCTCCTCCCCTTGACCCTTTTCTTGGGTATTTAAAACAGAGCTTAATCTACTCACTCTAAGGTGAACCAAGAATGGGAGACGCGGTAATGCTGCTGAAGTGTCGCTGGGCTTGACTAGTGAGGAAGCTGGGTAGCACATTGGTTAAGTATTGGACTGCTATCCCCAAAGTCAGCAGTTCAGAATCATCAGCCACTCCGTTTGAGAGAGATGAGGCTTTCCACTTCTCTAAAAACTTAGTCTTAGAAACCCACAGGAGCGGGTCTCCCCTCCCCTCCAGGGCTGACTCCGAGTCAGAATTTTCTCCATGGCAGTGAGTTTGGTCTTTTTGGTAGCTAGGCCTGGGAATGCCATCAGATAAGCAATGAACTACTAACCACAAAGTTGACTGCTCAAACCCACCAGCTGCTCCAGGGGAGACAGATGGAGCTATTTGCTCCTGTAAAGGTTTACAGCCTCAGAAAACCAATTTAAGTTGGCTGTAAGTTGAGATCACCGTGGTGGCAATGGGTTTGGACTTTTGAATTTGACTAACGTAATATCTAAAGTCCCGTTTGAGTTTCCCAGAATTAATCCATTTCTTTTTTTGGGGGGAGGGGTTTGTTTGTTTCTGTTATTTTTTGTGGGGGGCATCACTGAATCCACCTTTTAATGCAGTTACCTAATGTTTTTTTGACTAATGCTTATACCATAAATTAGAAATGTTGAGTCAAATTTGCATTTTGGGATGATACTGTTATTCAGTCTCCGTTAGCAGCTGCAGGGTGGTTGAAATAATGGCTAGTTTTAAACCTCTCATTTTCAGGTGGATGGATGGAGGCTTTTTGGACCTCAATGGAGAAGGAATGGAAGCTGACGTGGATGAATTTTCTCGAGAAATTTTTAAGACACTGAAATTTTTCCAAGCCAAACAAAAGAAGGAACTTCAAGAAAGAAGAAAAACAGCCAAAAGACGCTCTCTGGTAGAAGAGAAAACTGAAGAAGAACCCAAAGATAATCCTACTATTAATATGTGTTCTTCAGTTATGGAGCAGATAAAAACCTTTAAGGTAGGAAAATACTTCACGATATTTTAGTATTATAAATATTTTTTTAACTTTCGATTCACCATTGTATGAAAAGTAAAATTCATCTCTGATCTTACTTTTTGTGTATACTAGGAGTCTACTTGTATGTGAAATGGATTTGGTGAATATCTCCAGTAAGCATCTGACCCACAATAAACCAACCCTAACACATCCTCTCTCTGGCTCTAGTGATTGGTTCAGGCATAGGCATGTAGCCCAAACTGGGTCAAAGTTTTCCGTGAAAATTTTGAACTGCACTTGGGAAAGAAAGTCTCTCATCTATTTTTATGAGCTGTAAGGATATGAATTAATCAGAAAAATAAGATTCTAAGATTTCTTTTTTAGTTCTTCAACCTCTTTCTTGGTCAAGCTCTGACTGGCCCCCATTCTTTTGCTTCACAAATGGGCACTGTGAAAGAGCTGAGGGTTCGGCGTGGGGAGGAAGTGGTGAGGCCAAAGAGCAAGCGTTCTTCCTTTCATCTTTTGAACTGCGTGGTTTTCCCAAATCATTAAAACCCTCACCATGAAGGGACACTGGTGTGCAGTGAACAGCAGCCATCTCTGGGACACTGTGGGAGTGGGGAGGAGAGGCACACAGCCAGCCACATTTGGTTCTACTGGAAAGTGACCAGGCATCCCACTTTTTAACAATTTAACAATGTCCTGCGGCATTTTAAAATTAAAATAGATATATTACAATACTATTTTTGCCTTCTATGAAAATTTTTATTGCTCCATATAGACCAAAATTTTAATCAAGAGCTCCCCTTCCCCCTGGTCAATGGTGTCCCGCTTAAAATCTGGTCACTTCATTATCTACTGGGGCAAAGGGTTCTTCAGGCCCTAGAAAATTGTCCAGACACCTCAGTGAAAACACCAAATAAGTCTATTGAAAACATTGGAAGCTGAGCTACATTTTAATGATGTATTGTGATAAAGCTAAATGATCATAATGAAGCATCTTACCATTACTCAAGCATAATTCAAACATTGTATAATGTCCTGTTTCTTTTCTTCAGGATGAACATATTTTAAATGAATTTTTTTAATTCCGTAAAGCACTTAGTCTTTCCTAGTGTGGGTGATAACACTCCCTGGGGTGTGCCGGAACGAGCCGGGGACTGCAGATGCAGATAGCTGCACTTTCTCCTGTCGTACAAAAGTTTGTGATTTCCAGTGGGGGTGTTGAAGTGGGGTTTTTTTTTTCTGACAAGGGGCAGTAGGACAAACAAGTTTGGGAATCTATGACTCAGATGAAGAAGGATTTTAAGTCCAGAGAAGTTGTTCATAGGCTATGAACTTAAGAATGACCCAAAGAAGACCTTACAGAGCCCCTTATACTATCAAGCGATAATAAAGAGACGATGAAGAATGTTAATGGAAATATTTGGAAGCAGAATCAAAGTTGAATCCAGGAACCTTGGTCCTTGTTTCATTCTTTCTTCAGCCCCTTTACAGAATGTTGTGTGCCACTGAGTGGATCCTGACTGAGAGCTACCTGACTGGGCAGAGCAAACCCCCGGCTCTTTTCTTCCAGGGAGCAGCTGGCACTGAAAACCATTGATGATCTCTCCATCAGCTATTACTTGTGAATGTTTGGGAGTCAATTCTGCACACTGTAGTGGCATACCTGGGGCAAGGAATACCACCTTTCTATGCCTCGGTCACCTGATTCGATTTGCTTTTCCCCAGTTTCTTTTTGTTCTTTTGGGGGGTGGGCATCACTGCCCTCTGGTGGGAGTGGGAGGCCCAGCCTTGCTTCTGGAGAGCTGCTGCTGGATTTGAATCCCCAACCGAGTGGGTCGCAGTTCCGTACTCAACGAACGACTATGCCACTGGGCCTCAGCCGCTTTTCCCCAGTTTCTAACGATAATGATCACCCCTTTATATTTTGTTCATTCAACAAATATCAATTGAATGTTAAACTATGGAGCAGGCACTGAGGTATTGTCACAACCTCTGCTCTTATAGAATGTACATTCTGTTTACCGTTCATATTTCCTCTTCTTCTGTTAGTGTTTGCCTTTCAATTGTGAATCTAAGGGATTTTTAAGCGCTACTCTATGATCCATGGGTTGGCCAGGAGTTGGAAGGGATGCAATGGTAATTGTTGGTTTGGTATACTATGTTCTGGGTAATAACCCTTAGATAATGAATATATTTATGCCTGGCATACAAAGAGGCTTCTAAAAGTTTGTAGGAAATGGAATGAAATGATAATGAAAATCTTCAACAAACTTTAAAAAAATTAAAATTAACAAGTTGTACTCTTGATTTGTACTCTTTTTTAAAAAATAATTTTTTTGTTTTTTGGGGGGAGAGGGCACCTGGATATTAAAAAAAATCATTTTATTGGTGACTCGGACAACTCTTATCACAATCCATATATACATCCAATGTGTCAGGACATTTATTGCCATCATCATTCCCAAAACCTTTGTTTTCTACTTGAGCCCTTAGTATCAGCTTCCCATTTTCCCCTCCCTTCCCTGACACCTCCCTCATGAACCCTTTATAATTTTTAAATTATTATTATTTTGTCATGTCTTACATTGTCCGATGTCTCCCTTCACTCATTTTACTGTTGTCCAACTCCCAGGGAGGAGGTTATATGTAGATCCTTGCAGTTCCCCTTTCTACCCCACCTTTTCTCTACCCTCCCAGTATCACCACTCTCACCACTGGCCCTGAGGCGTTCATCTGCCCTGGATTCCCTGTTTCTGGTTCCCGTCTGTACCAACATACATCCTCTGGTCTAGCCAGATTTGTAAGGTAGAATTGCGATCATGATAGTAGGGTGATGGGGGGTGGGAGTGGAGGCATTAAAGAACAAGAGGAAAGTTGTATGTTTTATCATTGCCACACTGTGACCTGACTGACTCATCTCTTCCCCTCAATCCTTCTGTAAGGGGATGTCCAGTTGCCTACAGGGCTTTGAGTCTTCACTCTGCACTATCCCTCATTCACAATGATATGATTTTTTGTTCTTTGATGCCTGATAGCTGATTCCATCGACACTACTTGATCCCACAGGCTGGTGTGCTTCTTCAATGTGAACTTTGTTGCTTCTGACTCGATGGCGGCTTGTTTATCTTTAAGACCCCAGATGCTAAATCTTTTGATAGCCAGGCACCATCAGCTTTCTTCACCACATTTGCTTATACATTCACTTTGTCTTCTGGCAATTGTTCCCCCAGAACTGTTAGTCCCATTGTTTTCTCCTCCAGATTGTTTATTCTGCGTATCTTATCTAGATAGACCTGCAGAGATAGTAATATGCACAAAAACAAGACAGAGCAAAACAAAGCAACAAAAGAAAGCAAAACAACACCAACAAAAAACCAATGACAAAGAAAAGAAAAGCCTGTAAATAGTTCAAGGTCTGATGGGTGCCACGCCCTGGCCTTAATATCTATTTTTGGTATTCCCTCAGGACTTCCTTGCTCTGTTCCCCTTGCTGTTGTTTCTCACCCTTGGTGTTTTGCTTCAGTCTCGTGGGGTCAGATCAGGCACAATTCCCACTCTGTGTCTCCAGTGTTGTACTATGGGTGTAGGTCTGTGGGTCAGTGAGGAATATCATGTCTCATAGTGGGGCAGGCCATATGATACTCTCTGAGAATTGGCTGCTCTAAACAGGGATATTGTCCTCAAGGCTTGTCCCTTTTTCCCTGTGGAGATATAGACAATACCTTTTCCTTATGTGGGTTAGTGCCCTGTTCCTCTGCTACCCATTTCTTTTTTATTTCTTTCCCTCCCCTCCTTTTTAGTTGGCTACCATATGTATCCCTGGATTTGGTCTGGCCCCTGCCATATTACTGGACCTCACCCCAGGAATGTGTGTATACAGTAGCTTTTTTCTTAAGCCCTTTTTGCATTTTTTTAAAGTTTACCTCAGTGGAATCATATTGTACTTGTCCTTTTATGCTTAGCTTACTTTGCCTAGCACAAGTTCCTTCAGTTCTTTCATTGCTTTCCAGGGATGCATGTACTCCATTGTATGTATATATCACAGTTTGGTCCATCCATTCATCTGTGGATAGAAATTCAGGTTGTTTCCTACTCCTTGCAATTGTGAACTGTTCTGTGATGAACATCAGAGCACAGATGTGTGGCCGTGATTTGTCTCTTGCCTCTTCTCAGTATATGCCCGGTAGGGGAACTGCTGGGTTGTAGGGTAGCTGGACTTCCATCTATTTTAGATATCCCTAAATCAATTTCCATAGTGGCTGTACATACCTACAGGTTGACCACCAGATGAGAGTCCTTATCTCACTAAAGCCCTTCCAACACTTGTTGCTTTTTGATTTTCTGAATTGGGCTATCTCTAGGGGTGTTAGGTGGTACCTCATTGTTCTTCCACAGACTTTTTGAAGACTGTTGCTGTCTCTCGGAGGCCCTTTTGGCACACTGTGGGAGGGCACACATTGGGCTGCTCACCCTCATGTTGGGATTTCAAAGCCACCGACTGCTCTGTGGAAGAAAGATGAAGCTATCTGCTCTTAGAACAACCGATGGCCTCTGAAGTCTTATATAGGATCTGAATCTAAATCTGTTCAATGACTTGATATTTAATAATTCTAATAATTTGAAGAACGCTAATTTTTATGCTATCATGGATTCATTCTTGAATATATATGTGTATGAACGTCAAATGCATGACCTATTATTGTGTATGTTTTCATCATTAGGAGTACATCCCTACTGTCTCCATTTTGTGCAATCCAGGAATGAGGCCTCGCCACTGGGCCCAGATGTCAGAAATCGTAGGCTATGACTTGACTCCAGACTCTGGAACTACCCTGAGAAAAGTTTTAAAATTAAACCTTACACCATATTTGGATCAATTTGAAGTAATAAGTGCAGGTGCAAGCAAGGTAAACATGAAGATCCACTGACATACTTTGAATTTGCTAATCAAAAAAGCTTTATTGTGAATTGTGAAGGAAATATTGCCCAAATACCAGGCCATCCTCACAACATTGCTATGTTTGTGCCCCTGCTGCATCCACTGTGTCAATATCTCTCATTATGGGTCTCCCTTTTTCTCTTACAGGCCTTTGAGTCAGCGAGTTTGGCTTTTGGTTTGGCCTTTTTCGTTGACACTCTACTTTACCAAGAATGATTCTTTTTTTTTAATCATTTTTTGGGGGGCTTGTACAACTCTTATTACAATCCACACATCCATCCATTGTATCAAGCACATTTGTACATTTGTTGCCATCATCATTCTCAAAACATGTTTTTCCAAGAATGATTCTTATTAGAAACTATTAAATTGTTAAATTTTTCACTCATTAAAAATAGATATACTGTAGCTACTGATAATGTTAAGAAGATGACAGTTTAGTTCACCAAAATGCTTACCTGGTTAACTAAGGAAAGTCACTATAATCAATAAGACCCTTCCTCCCACCACCCTCTTCTTCTTTCCTTCCTCCTAGGAATTTTCATTAGAGAAAGCCATGCATACAATGATGGCGACTTGGGATGATATCTCATTTCATATAAGTTTGTATCGTGATACTGGAGTCTGTATTCTTTCTTCAGTGGATGAGATTCAGACCATCCTTGATGATCAAATTATAAAAACCCAGACAATGAGAGGTTCACCTTTTATCAAGCCATTTGAAAATGAGATCAAGGTATGTTAAATATATTAAGCTCTTGTTCCTGGTCATTACAAAAAGTTGCAATTTTTCTATGTTCTCTCTGGGAATAGGTCAGTTTGTTGGATGGACTCTTAAGAAGTTTATTGAAATCAGACTATAATCGCAATAGTTTTCTAGTAAAACATTAGAACATATATTCAGAAACTGATAGAGATGTATAGATTATATTTTAGAAAGTAAACATTCATTTTGTAAAGAAAAAAGCTTCATTAAAATAAATTGTCTCTAATGACAATGATAGATTTGGAAGAAAATGATGTTGGTATAATTTGTTCTAACTTCAGAAAGTCCAGTAGAATTTTGACTAAATTCTTTAACATGTTTTTTTTTAAATCAAAACAAAAACTTCTTTGTACTATAATTTATTTTGAGAAGAACTACCTTTGAAATCTTTTAGAGTGATTACTATCCACTTGAAAAAGACTAATGATATTTGAAGTCCCAATATTACTTCATATCTGTAGTTCTTGTGGGAAAATAGAGAAAGTAAACAAATTCTCTGGGCCTCCTACTCCCACCACCAGAGAGCAGTGATGCCCCACCCCCCCGAAAAAAAAAAAAACAAATTCTAATGGGATTTTCTAGTCCCATAAAGAGTTACAGTCTTGCAAGCTCATAAGGGCAATTTGACCCTATATCCTAGGCTCATTATGGGTCTGCATTGACACAGTAGCAGGGAGAATTGCCTTATCATGCCAAAATGTAATTGAGAACCTTGTAAAATGAGGCAAGACAAACCACAAATGGAATTTCCTCCCTGATCTTAATGATTCCAAACTAAATGCTAAAGACCCCTGTTGATGCTGTGGACTAGGTATCGGGCTGCTAATTACAAGCTCAGTGGTTCAAACCTACCAGGTGCTCCATGGGAGAAAAATGAGGCTATCTACTCCTATAAAGAGTTACAGTTAGGGACGCCTTTATAGGGCTCTTATGAGCTAATACAGACTTCCATGATAGTGGCTGTGTTTTGTAATCATGTGTCTGATTCTGTTGTAGGGGTACTGCTTATATATCCCCACTTCATCTCATAGCCTACCTTCAAAGGGGGTATTGTTACTTTTTCTCTTCACAGCTAAGGAAACCAAGGCAGAGTAAGACACATAATTTGGCCTAAATTACGAAGTTAACAAATGACAGAGCTAAAATTCAAAACCAGGCAATCTGTTTTCAATTTGAACATAAATATTTTATAGAGGATCTTGGCTGTCATTATTTGTAGTTTCTAAAGTATGTTGTTATTCTTCCAAAAGGACATAATGGTGGACCAGTGCCCATGAACCATGCTGGCTTAAGTCTCTTGCTGAAATATCTACTTTGTCTAACAAGGAGAATTTAGGAGAGAATTTGAAAGCTTTGTTAGACTTTGAAGACAAAAACAATATGAGGCCCAATCTCTCAGCATTCTTACATAGTACTCTAATACCATACTTTTTAAAAACCAAAGATTATTTGAGAAGTCTTCAGCCAATAATGTTAAGGGACCCAAGAGAATAAGGAGTCCTTCCGCACCCCCCACCCCCAATTGTGTGGCGGTCGAGTGAGGCTTCTCATCCTTGGCACTATTGACATTTTGTTTCAGATGATTCTTTGTGTAGGTCTACTATGGACATTATACATTGTGGGAATTTAGCAGCATTTTCTGATCTGTGTTCAGTATTACTAGTAGCACAACTCAGTTGTGTTGACCAATAATGCCTACAGACATTTGTCAAACGCCTCCTGGGATTAGCATCCAAATCGTCTCTGGTAGTGACCACAGATGCAGTGCAGCATACCATATATCCTCAAGTATCAGCCGAGTTTTTCAGCACATTTTTTAATGCAGTTTTTGTGGTCAAATTAGGTGCCGTGGCTGATATTCGTGTCGGCTAATACTCGCATATATGTGGTATATTTCTGGATGCTGTTTTGACTTGGATGCTGGACCTCGGGATTAGGAAATTAGACTAAATAAACACCTGGTCATTTCTAATTGTGAATTTTAATAACTTCAGAAAGGCTCCGACTTCCTAGAGTTACTGTTTTGCATCGACTTAAAAATAAAATTTAAACACTTTTCCATATTATAATTTCTATATTTTCTCTAACAACTAGAAACTAATACAGTATGTTTTCCATTAAGAGCTGGGAGGACCGCCTGATTAGAATACAAGAAACTATTGATGAATGGTTAAAGGTACAAGCTCAATGGCTGTATTTGGAGCCCATCTTTTGTTCTGAGGATATTATGCAACAGATGCCAGAAGAAGGGCGTCAGTTTCAGACAGTGGACAGACATTGGCGGGATATCATGAAGTTTTGTGCGAAAGACCCAAAGGTGAAATGTTGATTTTCTCTCTTAGATGAAATCTTTACTTTTGGCTGCTAGCATAAGCACTTGAGCTTATGCTAGACTTTCAAGACAAGAAAAATATGAGGTCCAATCTCTTAGTACTCTTACATAGTAAGAGTACCACAACCCTACCCCACCCCGAAGTACAAAAGTGAAATCTGACCATCGTAAACTAACTGGAGAGCTCACATAACATTTTTACAAGCAAAATTTTTATGTTCAAGCCATAAGACACGTTACTTCTACCTCATGTTCTATTATCTCCTGATTACATTTTTCCCCATGAACTTTTGGAAGCCTCTTCATATAGTGGGGCTGCTTCAGATGCACATTTAATGCCTGTAAAGAGTCTCACAGCCTTGGAAACCCAGGGCCAGTTCTACTCTGTCAGACACAGTCCTGGAGGTGGGGTCAACTCCACCACAGTGGGTTTTTTCAGGTTAATAAATAATAAGACACGATTGCCTGTAGTTTAACCTTTTTTTTTTCTGGAGATGACCAGATGGTAAGTATTTTAGACTTTGAAAGGCAGAGAGTCTTGGTTACAACTACAACTCTAACTCCATTGTCATCTTGCCAGAGCCGTCAGAGGACATATATAAACGAATGGATGCTCTAATAAAACTTAGCTTCTAAGACACCAAAGTGATGATGGGTTCCCCAAATATTATTTTCCTCTTGATTTGTTCAACTTTTTAAATGTGTAAAAATAACTCTTACAAAACATCCATGGGTGGCGTAGTGGTTGTGCATGGTACTGCGGTCCACTGGGATGGAGGTTCAATTCCACAGGAGCAAAGGCTGGGCCTCCTACTCCCACCACCAGATGGCAGTGATGCCCCCCACCCCAAATACCCCCCAAAACAAAACAAAACAAAAAACAAAAAAACATCCATGGGTCACAGGCCACACAAAAGTAGGCAGTAGATTGGTGTAGATGGTTTGAGTTTATGAGCAATAGTTGTAAAAATACAAATTAAGCCACGCACCAACCTATCAGTTTCAGACATTGTTTAAAGGAATGTAGAGCAAGGGAAACTCGGAATGGCAATCATAACTTCTGTTTGCACATGGATAAACATATCTTATTTGTTTTCTGGTGGCAAAGTCTGGAGAATTTTCACGGATATGGCACCTCAAGGGGAAGGAAAGGAAGGCCACCAACTTTGGTCCTCAGGTGGCCGAAGGAGGGGATGTCTGGTGTCATTTTTTTCATCTTTCAGTTACATTTTTGTCCAGGTCACTGAGACTGGTAGGATGATGGTCATGCTGACTGAGACGAATATTAATGCATGTTGGCTGCCCAGGAAGTGGCCCAGAGGTGAGAGGAGTTGGCATCACTGTCCTGAACATCAAACTGCGGACCACAGGAGGAAACTGGACTAAGACTCTTGGTCCAAGGGCCCAGTCTGTCCTCAGAGCCCTTGCCGATTTGGGGATAAAGAATGGGCAGATTGAGTCTGTCACCCCATTCCCTCAGCACCTGATAGAAGAGTGGGGGTCACCATGGTCACCAGCTGTGAATAGGAATTGTAAACTTATTTTTTTTGTTTTTTTTTTTGGGGGGGGGCATCACTGCTCTCCGGTGGTGGGAGTAGGAGGCCCAGCCCCACTGCTGGAATTGAACCTCCATCCCAGTGGGCCACAGTCCCGCGCACAACCACTACGCCACCGGGGCTCAGCCTTGTAAACTTATTTATATTGGTTATTTTATATTAATAAATTGCCTTCACATACAGACACACAAAGCAGTTATGACTTATACTATCGTAGTTTTTACAAAAGACATAACCACTTCATCAAAATTTTTAAGTATTTTGACATTCCTGACATATCATATAGATGAGCATTTCTGTCTCATTACATGTTTATCCAGTATGTGAACACTAATTGAAACAAACGCGTCTTTTAGGTTCTCGCGGCTACTTCATTAACAGGCTTACTGGAGAAGCTGCAGAACTGCAATGACCTCTTGGAGAAAATTATGAAAGGCCTGAATGCATACCTTGAAAAGAAACGCCTTTTCTTCCCGCGGTATGGTGGATGGACAAATCTTCTAAAACCCTAAGCGGTTTCTGGTGTGTGATGAATTAGAACTAAAACGTTCATCTCTCTTTTTCATATGCTTTTTGTCTCCTAGTTTTTTCTTCTTATCAAATGATGAGATGCTAGAGATTTTGTCCGAGACCAAAGATCCCCTTAGAGTTCAGCCTCACTTAAAGAAGTGCTTCGAAGGCATCGCTAAACTGGAGTTTCTTCCCAATTTGGACATTAAGGCCATGTTTAGCTCCGAAGGCGAGCGAGTGGAGCTGATTGCGCTCATTTCCACGTCGGCTGCCAGGGGCGCTGTGGAGAAGTGGCTCATTCAAGTGGAGGATCTGATGCTCCGCAGTATTCACGATGTGATCGCTGCCGCCAGACTGGTGCGTTTCCCTGGGGCTTATCCATGGCCTGTATCCTGCAAATGTTCCTGTAGAATGTCCTAAACCGGCACTGATAGCATCACCGGAAAGTTCTCATTGTTTAAACCATTTGCTATTTTCTTTACCATTATTCATATACGACATTAAATGTAACACTATATGATTAATATAAACTATTAGAAGGGATTGTAAAATGTAATTAAGTGAAAAAAACCAAAAAGGTATTATGAGTGAAATAACAGGGCCTATCATTTAGAGTGGGGCAGGGTCAGCCAGAGGCTCCTTGAGGAGGTGCGCTTCAAACTGAGATCTGAAGGATCAATAGGAATGAACTACGGAGATACGATCGTAAATGGGCTAAATGTATCACTCAAAAATTCACTGTGGCGGGGCGAGCCCTGGTGGCGTAGTGGTTGTGTGTGGGACTGCGGTCCACAGGGTTGGCAGTTCAAATCCAGCAGCAGCTCTCCAGGAGCAAGGCTAGGTCTCTTACTCCCACCAGGGGGCAGTGATACCCACCAAAAATTCACTGTCTTTGAGTCAATTCCGACTGCTAGAGAATAGCGTAGAAGTGCCCCTGTCACTCTTTAGAGGAGTCGACAGCCTCATCTTTCTTTTGCAGAGTGGCTAGCTCTGTGTAACCCACTCCACCTGGGGCTCCTGGGAAAAGACATCTACGTATCCAGAATCAAGACCCTGGGGCCAGAAAGAACAGGAATGTTTAAGAACCTCCAAGAAGGAGTAGGGTGAACAAAGCGCAAAGTGAAGTTAAATGAGGTTGGAAAAGCAAGTTTTGAAATTCACATTTTATTTTAAATGCAATGGAAAGTCACCAAGGGATTTTAATTAGCAGAGGAGCGTGCTCTGGTTGGCATTTTTGTATCATTATAGCTATGGTTACAAGGAGCCGTGATGCTGTGGTCAGCATTGGAGTGGTAAGCGCGAGGCCGGGGGTACGAACCCACCAGCTGCTCCACAGGAGAGAGTTGAGGCATCTGCTTGCCCTAGCCAGGGTCACTCTGAGTCCCTCACTGAGATGGTCATGGGTATGGCTGTGGCACACAGAATGGGTTAGTTGGGGACAAGGTAGAAAATAAGGGGACCATTACATTTGCTCAGAGAAGAGAGAATGTTGACTACGACTTTGGAAGTGGCAGGAGATAGGAAGCAAGCAGACAGATTGAAACTTTGTTTTGTAGTTGATTTCAGCAGATTTCATATCTGCTCACTATGAATTGTATTATAAATAAATATCTGATACGCAGGATGTATTTTCCTTGTTACAAATTGAACATAATTAAAGCATAGTGATTAATCACAGAACAATATGCAATTAAATATTGTAAAAAAAATTTATTTCTGGGCTGAGTCCCGGTGGCGTAAGTGGTTGAGTGCGGGACTGCGGCCCGCGGGCTTGGCAGTTCAAATCCAGCAGCGGCTCTCAGGAGCAATGCTGGGTAGCTCCCACGACCACCAGAGGGCAGAGATGCCCCCAAAACAACAACAACAACAACAACAACAACAACAATTTATTCCTAATTACAAATAAATGAAATTTTGACTTGAAGCATGGTTAACAGTCTTCACACCGGGTACTTGTATGTGGGTATATCTGCATGTGGGCAGACCTGCCTGGAGACGGATAGAAGAGTGGTATCTTGGTTCCTAAGATCTTCAGAAATGTGTTTTCCAATGTTCTTAGGTGACCTCTGTGAAAGGGTCAAGATCTTGGTGATGAATTGACAATAGAACCTATGGATGAGGAAGAAGGAAGTCTCATGACTCACTTTTCTGTTTCTGACTTGAGCAAATGTGTGGGATTTGGTCTGAGGGAATGTCTGGGCGAGGAGCAAGTTTGCAGAGACTTGGGGGACTAAACCTTGACTTTTGGATAGAATGAACTAGAAATGCTTATGCTTTAATGATGTTCAACTTGTAACAATGAAAATATATCCTGCACATCAGATATTTGTATTGTGATTCATAACTAACAAAATTATAGTGATGAAGTAGCAATGATGCTAATTTTATGGTTGGGAGTTGTGTTAGTCCGGGCTGACTAGAGGAACAAATTTCATAGACATGCATATGGATATAAGGAAAAGGTTTATATACAAGAGGAACAGGACATTGAGAAAACATCCCAGCCCAGTCCAGTTCAAAGTTATAAGTCCGATATAACCCATATTCCCGAAATCAGTCTATAAAGTCTCCTTCCAACTCACGAAGTCACAGGTCAGTGGGTGCAGAGTCCCAGTGCTGGCAGGGTCTCCCCATGGCTCCTTGCTTCCAGGGCTCAGGGTCCATCAACAGCATCCCATGGTGGCAGAAGCAACTCACCGCTGGCAGAGGTCTCCATGTGGCTGCGCCAGCTTCAGAGGTCTGGCTCCATCAGGGCAAAGCTGTGTGGTCTCCCCGCCAGCTCCTCCAGCTTCTTGGACACTGCCATCTTGTCCGTGATTCATCATCTCTGAGACTCACTCACAACAACTGGGAAAGATAGCTTCTCATCATCACGAGGGAAATAGCACGAGATTTCCCAGAAGTCCCAGGAGAAAGCCATGCCCACATAAAGGCCTCATTGGCTACTCACTGGCTATCTTCAGATTAACAGGGTAGACTTCATCCCTCCATTTCAATCATAAAATTAACATAAGCACATGACTGCCACAGGGGTGACCACAACATGAGGAACTGTATGAAAGGGAGAGGCATGAGGAAGCTTGAGAACCACTGGCCTAGAGGATACATCTGGGAGACAACCGCCTTTGTAGCACATGCCAATCTAGCTGTCAGTTCTCCTCTGCTATGGATCGATGTTAAATACATCACCCAGTTCACTAACTGCTTTTCAAATTTAAACTCTTATATAAGAACTTGAAATGAGGTGGACAAATCTCAATGGGAGATATATAATATTTGAAAGACATATTAAAGCTTTAAAAAAGAAAAGACATATTAAAAAGCACATTCCTCATTATTGTGCTAATTTAATTTAGATAATCTTGAATTATAGACTTCAGTATATTTCTATCTTTAGGATCACAAAAGCAGCAACTATATAGTGAAAAACTACGGTAGTTTTAAAAGACATTGCTGCTTTATATCTGGCAATTCACTGTATGTGAATGAGCTGATCCCTTTTCCTTCATAGAGAGCTCTATGAAGCTCAGCTGTTTGCACTGTCTGTTCAGCTTCAATGTTTATGTAGATACATCTTGACTTTTTCTACCTTCTCCCTGCTCATTCTTCAAAAAATATGAAAACACATAGTCTAATAGAGAAAAAAGCTACATAGCATTAATACCATCCATGATACTTTTTCCTTAACTAGTACAAAAATTTACCTTGCATGTGTCAAACAAATGGGTCTTAGCCATTCCTCATTTATATTTGAAGCTTAAACTAGTTTGTCATTTGTACTTACCGTACTTATAGATATGTTCAATAAAATAATTTCCATAATATATATGTTTAATATTCTTATATAGAAAATAATGCCATTCTATTAAAAATAGAGTTTTCTTAAGCATCACTTTCAACTGAGTTCTGCACTTGGTTTTTCTAATTTATAATTTGGATATGCTGTTGCCATTTTCTTTAGAAGCAAATGATAATCTTTAAAATAGATTAAATTTATTACTTCTGATAAATCCAAGTAAATGCATTTTGAAAATATAAGTGTTAGAAATGACAGCATTTTCAAATCAAAAATACTGTTTTTAATGTATAATTTTCACATTGTATGCTTTTGTGATACAAGTTTTTAGAAAAGCTATTGATAAATAATACAGAGGTTCTAATTACTACTCCAGCACACTACTAGATTATCTTCTTGCCTTTTCAAATAAATCTCAACATTAGTACATACACTTTATTGACTGGTTTGTTTTTTTAGCAGTTTAATATAGCCTTTAGGTTTTATTATTATAGAAGTAATATATACCTTATGTAGAAAATCTGACAGCTCTCCAAAGGAAAGAACATAATTAGATTGAATTCTTCTTTCCAGAAATTACCCATTTTTAACAGACTGGTACATATCTTTCCATGAAACATACACGCATATGTCAACAATATGCCAAGAATTTAGAAACTTCTTCTAGAACAGCCATCTGAAATACTTTTTCACACACATATGATACTCCAGCTTCTGGACGCAGCTATGGTGGCACAGTGGCTGAGTGCTGGGCTGTTAATGGGAAGGTCAGCTGTTGAACCCATCAGCAGCTCCACTGGAGAGAGAAGGATTTTCCTCGGGAGATTTATCACCTGGTGAGACCCTGGGAGCCGCTCGGTCCGGTCCGCTTGCTATGAGCTGGACTGACCTCAACCACATGGGTTTTGTATTTTGTTTTGTGACGCTATGAGTACTGACCGCAATTTCGTAATATGAGAATTTAGGATTTCCCCAACCTCTTTTAATCTTTTAAAGTTAGAAATACATTTTAATTATTCAGGCTTATCCAGAATCTGAAAGAAAAGACTGGGTTCGAGAGTGGCCTGGCCAAGTTGTACTCTGCGTTTCTCAAATGTTCTGGACTTCGGAGACACAGGAAGTTATAAGCGAGGGGCCAGAGGTAAAGTGCTATTTTACTTTAAATAGCACCATGCTTTTCCCATGTCACTTATAAAGCTAGCTTATCTGTGTCTTTGCAAAGGTAATTCTCTGTAAACTTCTACATATTGCATTAAAATGATACGGTCCTTGGAAGGCTTGTTTTTAACATTTTACTAAGCTGTCACAGAATCACTCAATTCTAGAATTAGTTTCTGCATTTGAGTTAGATTAGGAAGCCAGAATTGTTTTGTATGAGAGTAAACACACGAAATGCATGTTGTGTATATTCTGCAATACTAATTTAATGGCTTTGATTTTTTTCCCCCCAAGGGATTAAAGAAGTACTATGGCGAACTTCAGAATCAACTAAATGATATTGTGGAGCTGGTAAGAGGGAAACTGTCTAAGCAGACCAGGACCACTCTGGGAGCTCTGGTCACTATTGATGTCCATGCTAGAGATGTGGTCATGGACATGATTGAGAAAGGTATGCAACACTTCCCTTACTACTAAAGAAAAGATATCCACAGCTTGTAGAAATAAAGTTCAATATTAGCTTCCTCCCCCCCCTTAGAACAGAACGCCTTTTGTATGGCCTTTGAAATAACTTGGAAAACATGAATCATTTTATTATTTGCTGTTATAAATGAAAAATCTGATTTAAAAATTATTTCCTTTTAAGTACTATGTGTCTTATTGTCCTTTATTCTCTTTAGGCGTCTCACATGCCACAGATTTCCAGTGGCTTGCTCAACTCCGGTATTACTGGGAATATGAGAATGCTCGAGTTAGGATCATTAATTGCAATGTAAAATATGCTTATGAATATCTTGGTAACTCACCTCGACTTGTCATCACTCCTCTCACGGACAGGTGTTACAGAACCTTGGTATGCATTTAAATGATTTTAATTCACACACAAGATTCTGTTTGGTTCATATTTTCTTATCCAAATTTAACATGGCTATCCTCAAATACAGCGACGTCGAATTCAATTCATTATTCCAAGTTCATGTTCAAACACTGAAAAATTTGAGAACTGAACGTATTTTTCCCATATCACGGGAATCTAAATAACTGGTTCTTAGACTCCACAATCGCACTTTTATATTCATTTCCAGGGCTTTAACACAAAGTTAACAGCCGTAGGTTGTAGAAATAGCCACTAAAACATCGAAGCACAATAAATATAATACATTCCATATAAAAATACAATACAGGAAATAACATTTACAACATTTTTGTCTGCGTACTTTACCTTAATTTGGAGGCTTTGTGACTCCCTGGGAGCTCGAGAGAAACTGGAGGAGGAGGGGAAATGTTCTTTTTTGGAAGGCAAATGTCCTTCCATATGCCTGCTGGCAGTTCACTTTCTGGGGTCTTTTCTTGGCTTCTCTAAGTTTATTTAATGACGCCTGCTTCTGCCATCTTTTCGAAATAGTCCTCAAGCAAGAAGCAGCATTTTCATTGGCCAGGTTCACAATCTGCCTATCCCTGCCTTATCCGGGTGATGTTCTGCCCTGAAAGTGGCACTTGCGTCCAGATAGCTTTCATCTCTCTCATTGACGAACCAGGGACCTCCCGCCTGCCCTCCTCTTCAGCTGCGTGTGCTGCAGATCCGGCGTTCCTCCGTGTGAGCCCTGCCCTGTGCCCCCTTCACCAACGCCTGCCCTTTCTCTTCATCAACCATGAGACACGCACAGTCCTCCCCTGGAGGCGCCTCCTCCAGCCCTCACAACCTCCTGAGTGTCTGTCGCAGCTTCTGGCCGCTACTGCCGGGGTCCAGGCGCATCCCCCTCCCTGGCCCTCGGCGCCTGGAGGACTGGCAGACGCCCTGTCCATGGAGAGGAGCGTGGACAAACACGGTTTACTCCTGTAGGGATTTTGACCCGAGGCAAGGCCGCCACACTTCCTGTCCCCGCACAGTGGGAAGCTGCTTGGCCACCAGGCTTTCTGAGCTGCCCATCACATCCACGCATGTTATATTTCGTCATGTTTTGTTGTTCAGACACGTGGGACATGAACATGGGCTTCCCTTGGCAGTCCCCACTTGCATTCCCACATGGCAACCGAAGGGGCCTGTATGTCTGCCACAGGCTTGTGGCCCCTCAAGGCCTGCGCCTCAGGAGTCGGGAAGGTCTCTATGGGATTTTTGGTTTTTTTTTTTTTTTTTTTTTTTGCAGACAAGTCTGGACTTGCTAGGGAACGACACCCTCAGCCTCCACGTGTTCAAATTCAGCCATGAATTGTTGAGCGTCATCTTAGGTGCACTCGCCCCTTTCCCCTGTCTCCCTGCACCCTGTCTGTCTGCCTGCTCACCTTTTGAGTGTTTCAGACCATCCCCGACTGGCTTTGAGCACTCGGGGCTGCCTGGCTTGCTCCGCACCATTTTTCTCAAATCCCCGTGGAGGCGTTTGCCTCTGGCACATCACTGTCTCAAATACTCCATCGCCATGGAGCTTTCCTGATTTATCAGAATTCACAGGCACCTTTCAACCTCGGTGATGGTCCGGGTTCTTTGTTTCACGGTTAAGGAGTTCACACCTTTTGCTAAAACGATGTTGTCTTTGCCATGTTGTATTCAGCCACCAAATCAGACAAGCAGAGACCTGATTCAAAGTTCACAGTTTCTTTCTTTAACCCTTTAGTGGTTCTCAGAGTTTTCTCTTTAGTATTAGTAAGTTAGTAAAGTTACTAAGTATCACTAACTTTCTTTAGATTCACGGTTATGATATTTTATGCAAATAAGGTAAAAGATAAAGCAGAGCGATGAGTGCTTTAATGCACTGACCTAAGCTCTGTATGTTGTCTGAGCCAGAGCTGTGCTTAGACAGATGTCATGTCCCCACTTTGTGTCTGCGCTCAGACAAGATGCAGATTATTGGTTCAACTATTGAGCAAAGTTACTGCAATCCCTTCCTAATCTCAAATCCCCTTTCTATAAATTACACCAAGGAATGTTTAGTTCCTAGTACTTTTGTAGCATGTAAGTGTATTTGAATTCTAGGGTGTAACAACCATAAGTCACTCCCAATTGGGATAATTAGGAACAGGGGGAAAGGCCCTAGAAATATCAGAGTGCGTCATGGAACATGGAATTCATGGACTTTTTCAATCAATTTTTTTATGCTCTCGTAGAAAAATAAGGAAAAACGAGTTTCCAAAACTAAAACTGACTGTAGAAATCCTGTAAAAACTGACACGAAAATTAGAAAACTACATTTGGGCTCAAGAATGCCAAGTGCTATTGAAGAAGAGTGAAAAAAAATCAAAACAAAACTCATAGTCAAGACTGACTGGTAACCACACCATAGAACAGGGTAGAACTTCCCCAGTAGGCTCTGAGACTGAAACCACTCTTTATGGCAATAGAAAACCTTGCCTTTCTCCCTCAGAGGCTGGTTCTTTCAAACTGCTCACCTTGCAGTCATCAGCCCAATGGAGAGAAGACTCACCTACCAGAGGATGCTGTAAAGGGAGGGTTGGAAAGCTATGATTATTAAAAAGAGGAAAAAAAAACAACCTTTGAGGATTTCCAGATAAAATTTAGGGTTTCCAAGTATATTAAAATTTCTGATAAATAACTGATGCTGTTATTTTTCAGTGCCATCAAGGCATTTCTGACCCACCAAAGCCCCATGAACCAAGGAAGAAAACACTTACAGTCTGGTGCTACCCTCACAACTGTCCCCATGCTTAAATTCATGCTGCAGTCACTGTGTCCATCCATCTTGTTGAAGGCCTTCCCTTTCTCACTGCTCTCTAACAAGCATGTTGTCCTTCTTAGGAACTGCTCTCTCCTGATAACATGTCCAAAGTCCACGAGACGATGACCCTCCACCCTTGCCTTTAAAGAACATTCTGGCTGGGCTGTATTTAATTCAAGACAGATTTGTTTGTTCTTTTGACAGTCCATAGTACTTTCCATGGTCTTCATCAGCAGTATAATTCAGATGCATCAATTCCTTCGTCAGCCTTCCTAATTCAGTGTCCAACTTTCAGACAACTTCAATCTTTCCTCCATGTGTCAAGATGCTCCCTGTTGATCCAGTTGTGAGGATTTTGGTCTTCCTTTCATTGAGTTGTAATCCATACTGAGGGCTGACATCACAAGTGCCTCAAGTTTTCCTCACTTTCAGCTACAAGGTTGTGTTGTCTGCTTACTCAGCTGGTTAATAAGCCTTCCTCCAAACCTGATGCTGCTCCCATCTTCATATAATCCAGTTTCTCCAGTTATTTGCTTTTGTAGATTGAATAAGTATGGTGAGAGGCTATAGCTCTGACACGTGCCTTTCATGATGTCAAACGATGCAGTTTGCCCTCGTTCTCTTCATACATGTCCAAGTTCTGCATAAACATAATGAAGTGTCCTGTACTTCCCATTCTTTGCAAAGTTATCTGTACCTAATGATCCACACAGTTGAATGCTTGGCAGAGTCAATAAAACACAGGTAGGCATCATTCTGGTAGCAAGTGGTGAATTTGTTGATGAGTAGTTCCTATGTAATCAACAAACAAACAAAAAGCAACTCCATTTCTAAAGCAGACTGTAGACTATAGAAGCTGACTGTTATATCTTTCCTTGGTGGAGTGTCAGGTGGGTTTGGGCTGCCAACCTTTTGGTTGGTAGCTATGTGCCTAACCACTATACCACCAAGGTGCCTAGCTCCTATTCCAAACCCAGCTTATTGCCATCGAGTTGTTTCCCACTCATAGTAATTCTGTAGGTCCGGGAGAACTGCTCTTGTGTATTTTCTGAGACTGAAATTCTTCCTGGGAGTAGAAAGCTTCATCGTTTCCCCAAGAAGTGACTGGTGGGTTTGAACTGCAGACCTCTCAGTTAGATGCCCAACAAGCAACTGCCACCAGGGCTCTTCTCGCGCCTATTAGCTGATGGCAGTTCTTAGGAAAAGAGGGCACCAAGCACTCACAGCTAGTGGGGGATGCATGCAACTTGCAGCCTAGTAAAAGAGACGTGGGCAGGGCACAAAAGGGTCTATAAGAAAATGTTTCATTTCTCAGGTAGCTACTTGACAGGAGGAAAGATGGCTACTTTGTTGTCCAGTGATGAATTAAAAACATGGAGAAAATTAGTTTCAGACTTCTATGTTATAACGAGGATTTTGGACTGCTTCTTGCTAATTTAGTCTTGGCTGAGGAAGAGAGACCAGAATGAACCACATTTATAAAATGTGGGTGAACTAGAATAATTGCCAGTGTTCTGGATGTATAAAAATGGAGCCCATCCCCAAAGTGAAGGCAATAGGCAAATCACAGGAAAAATGAGGTAAAACTGGTCACGTGCCTCTCATTTGGACAGAGCCCCCCTCAACAGCATTCACTTTTGCTTTCTTTGTAGCTAGTCACCCAGAAGGTGTTGTTGTTGTTGTTGTTGTTGTTGACTACACCCTTCTCCTCAATCATTTCTAACCAGCACGGTGTTTTCACCTGGAGGTGCTCGATGCGGGCCATTAACCAGTGCGTCATGTATTGGTCAGCAGTTCAAACCACCAGCTGCTCCTTAGGAGAGAGAGGAAGTTTTCTCCTCCCATCATAAGTGATACTGTCAGAAACACACAGGGACGGTTCTACTCTGCCCTGTAGGATTTCTGTGCGTCGTAATCGACGCAATGGCAGTAGGTTGGTTAGTTAACCACACGGTCAGCAGTTCAAACCAACCAGTTGTTCCTTGAGAGAAAGATGAGCTGTCTACTCCCTTAGAGATTTACAAGCTTTTGAAAACCCTATACAGGCTTGCGATGAATCAGAATCAACTTGATGGCAGTGAGGTTGGTTTGATTTTGATTTGGTTCTAATCTTACTCCCTCGTGCTATATTCTTTTATTTTTAAAGGTAAATGGAACACATTTACAAAGTACTAGAGAGTAAGGAGCTTTTAATACACTGTCATATTTCTTTTGGGACCCTTTAAACTGCCTTTGCGTCATCAGACAGGCTTTTTTGGGGCTATGTATATCTATATACACTATGTCTATCTCTATAAGATAGGCAAGGTAAACAATTCCGAGGAGAAAACAACAGGACTGATGGGTCCAGGGGGACATGGGATAGAAGGATGGAGGAGGGGAGAGGGGGGAGCCAACAAACTCAGGGACCAGAGCACAGCAAGAGATCTAAAATCGATATCTAGGAGGGTTTAGAATTCCTGCTGGGGTTTGATCAAGTGCAATGTAGCCAAGAGGTATTATGGAGAGCTAACTGAAGGTCGAACATGATTGTGGGACAGAAGGAAAGTAAAAGGAAATAGAGGGAACTACAAGGAGAAAGATATTAATAGAGGTCTAAATGTAGACATGCACATATGTAAATAGATTAATATATAACAGAACCTACTGTAGGTCTAGGTACATATATTTATATGCTAATTATTAAGGTAGCAAATGGATATTAGGCTTCTACTCAAGTCCTCCCTCAACACAAGAACACTTTACTGAACACTTTACAAGAACTAATAACCTGGCATTCTGTGATACCTTACTGACATGAATGCTGAAGACAAAATGAGTGCATAAGCAAATGTAGTGAAGAAAGTTGATGGTGCCTGGCTATTAGAAGATAGAGCCTCTGGGGTCTTAAAGATTTGAATTTAAACAAGTGGCCAACTAGTAGGGAAGCAACACAGCCCACATGGAAGAAGCATACTACTTTGTGTGATCATGAGGTGTCAACATGATCAGGTATTTCTGATCAAAAGATCCCAAAGAAACAATCATATTGATGCAAATGTGCAGGGTCAGAATGGAGATCCAAGGTCCATCTGTAGACAATTGGACATATTCTCACCTAAGGGTCACAGGAAAGGAACAAGTCAGCCAGGGTGCAATATAACACAATGAAACACAAGCACAACATTCTTCTAGTTCTTTGATGTGTCCTCCTCCACACTATCATGACCCAGTCCTACCTTAAAAAGCAGTCTAGACTGGAGCATGTACATTAGCACAGATGGCCACATTAGTCTAGACACATGGAATCCAGGACAGATGACCCCTCAAAAGCCTTAATGAGAGAGGATAGGGAAAAGGAGGGGGAGAAAGGGTAACCCAATCACAACAGTCAACATATAACACCCCCATCCCACTCCGGGGGACAAACAACAGAAACGGGTGAAGGGAGAGCGCGGATGGTTTAAGATTTGAAAATAGCATTTTATTAAGGGTTCATGAGGGTCGGGAAGAGGGGGGAGAAAAGCAGCTGAAACCAAGGTATCAAGTAGAAAGAAAATGTTTTGAAAATGATGATGGCAACATATGCAGGAATGTAATGGATACAGTTGATCTATGGATTGTTGTTATAAGAGCTGGATCAGGGCTGAGCCCTGGTGGTGTAGTGGTTGTGTGTGGGACTGCGGCCCACTGGGATGGAGGTTCAATTCCAGCAGTGGCTCCACAGGAGCAAAGGCTGGGCCTCCTACTCCCACCACTAGAGGGCAGTGATTGCCCCCCCCCAAAAAAAAGCTGTATGAACCCTCAATTAAATGATTAAAAAAACCTGGACTTTTTGCAGGTAGAACATTTTGTGCTTAAAAATTCACTAATCAATGTAATTGTTCTGTCTACTTCACGGAAGCTACAAATGTGACAGAGTATATTTGGTGAGCATTCCTTTGTTTGCATGAGTTTCTATTTTCTTTTCCAGATAGGTGCCTTCTATTTAAACCTCGGAGGTGCTCCAGAGGGGCCAGCAGGCACAGGAAAAACTGAGACCACCAAGGACTTGGCGAAAGCTCTTGCTGTGCAGTGTGTGGTGTTCAACTGCTCAGATGGGCTAGACTACCTAGCAATGGGGAAGGTAGTGAAAATATGAATCTCTAACCTTCAGCTTTGCAAAGTTAGAACTAGAGGCAATGGGGTAGACTAATCTTTAATCATTTAAGGATTACTTGAATGTGAATAGCTTTGCTAATCTTGGTTTTAGGGGGAAAGATCTTGTAAGTGGGGCTTTTATTAAATCGAATTTTAAATTTTGATCCCCAAGGCTGAATGTTTGTTTTGAAAGATGATGTCCTTTCCTAAGAAAGATCACCTCCTTTTTTGGGTCTTGCCTTTAGTTTTTTAAAGGGTTGGCTTCCTCCGGTGCTTGGGCTTGCTTTGATGAATTCAATAGAATTGAGCTGGAAGTGTTGTCCGTGGTAGCTCAGCAGATCCTGTGCATTCAGAGAGCCATTCAGCAGAAGTTGGACGTGTTCGTTTTTGAAGGGACAGAGCTCAAACTCAATCCCAACTGCTTTGTAGCAATTACCATGAATCCCGGCTATGCAGGGCGTTCTGAATTGCCAGACAACCTTAAGGTAATATATCTTTTAAGATTATAAACTTGTTAGTTAAAAATAAGTAACATGGACTTTTCAAAATGCGAACGTTTTCTCCAGTGTATTTGCAATTTCCCTTTTACCCATTCCATTGCTTGTGAGGTAAACCTTCAAACACTTTCTAATTTTTATTTTTTAATCATTTTATTGGGGACTTCTGCAATCCTGTCATGATCCATCCATCCATACATTGCAATCACTTTTTAGATGTATAAAAAAATTAAATAAAATCTTAAAATACTACTGAAGAATCACAGAGCATATGTAAAGAAGTTGTAGTTGAAGAATAATATTGAATATCACCATATGGCTTGGGAAACTTATGCTTCATTTTTTAAACCCTGTCTTCCTTATGTCATTAACATATATGGCTTGTTATATTTTGCAGGTTCTTTTTAGGACAGTGGCTATGATGGTTCCAAACTATGCTCTCATAGCAGAAATCTCCCTTTACTCCTATGGGTTTTTGAATGCCAAGCCCTTGTCTGTGAAGATAGTAATGACCTACCGGCTGTGCTCTGAGCAGCTCTCGTCACAGTTTCACTATGACTATGGAATGCGAGCAGTAAAAGCAGTATTGGTGGCTGCTGGAAACCTAAAACTGAAATATCCTGATGAAAATGAAGACATCCTCGTAAGTAATCTGTGTTAGTCCAGGTAGAGTAGAGAAACAAATTCATAAATACACGTATGGATAGAGGCAGAAGTTTATATACAAGAGGACTTGAACATTTGGAAAGCATCCCAACCCAATCCAGTTTAAGTCCATAAGTCTGATACTAGCCTATATGTCCGATACCAATCTATGAAGTCCTCTTCAGACTCACGAAATCCATGTAACGGTGCCGAATGCAGGATGATCAGAGACCCGTGGGTAGAAAGACTTTGATCCAGGGGCGTAAGCATCTCAACGTTGGTAGGGGCCTCCACGTGGTTTCTCTAGGTCCAAGTTTCTTGCTGCATCAGGGTGGTCTATGTGGCTTCTCTCAAGGTTGACTTGCAGGAAGTCAGCCTTGTCAGTAGACAGTCTACAAGGGAAGTGAACCGAGAGAGATGGTGTCTCTGCCTCCAAGAAGGAATGACCACATTTCCCAGTATTCTCAGAAGGCCATGCCCACACAGAGAGTCTCCTTGGCTCTCTCAAGATTGACAGGCTAGACTCCACCTTTACACTCCTAATCCTCAAATTGACACCAGAGGAGGTTACTGCCACATAATAAGTGATTTTTGTTTTGCCTTGCTTTGCTTTGTTTTTGTTGGGCGTCCCTGCCCTCTGGTGGGAGTAGGAGTTCCAACCTTGCTCCTGGAGAGCTGCTGCTGGATTTGAACGGCCAACCCAGTGGGCTGCAGTCCCGTGCACGACCACTACGCCACCAGGGCTCAGCCCCCCAATAAGTGCTTTTTAAAGTTTCAGTAAAAACAATTTCTAGAGCTTCTTTTTTAGGGAGGTTGATCAGAAACTAAAAGTAGGCAATTGATATGGTTGTTATTTAAATTATTTTCATCTGGCATTGAAATGATGCCCTTTGTGTTATGTTATTCACTTTATTTTATTAATGCAAAGGACCCCTGCTGCCATAGTCAATACAAATTGGGCTGCTAACCGTAATGTCAGTGGTTCAAAATCACCAGGCACTCCTTGGGAGAAAGATGAGATTTTTTACTCCCGCAAAGAATTATGGTCTCAGAAACTCAACAGAGGAAGTTCTACCCTGTCCAATAGGGTCACTGTGAGTCGGTATGTGCTCGAGGCCAGTGAGTGAGTACACTATGAATGTAAGAGTCTTTTTAGCTTGGTAAATGTATACTAGCTATTTATTATAGAGATTCCACAGAGTAATGTCAAATAATCTTTGACACCATTGGTGGGATGGAGCAAATGTTATGAATGAACTCATATTGCTTATTTTTGGATTATTTTAGCTTCTTCGATCAATTAAAGATGTAAATGAGCCAAAGTTTTTATCACATGATATACCCTTATTTAATGGAATAACTAGCGACTTATTTCCTGGCATTAAACTTCCTGAAGCGGATTACAATGTAAGTAAACTTGTGAGAATGGCTGATTAGTCTATGTTGTGGCAAGGACCAGGGATTCACTTCTCTTTAAGTTCAATAGTATTCCATTGCATGCGTGTACCATACTTGTACATTCCTCTATTAAAGGGCACTTAGATGGTTTCCACTTTTCTGCTATTTTCACCCTTACTTGAAGGATATTTGCACTGGGTATAGAATTCTAGGTTAGCAGGCCCTCTCTCTCATCGCCATCACTTAAAAGTACTGTTTTAAGAATGCTATTCCTTTGGTCTCCATCTTTTGTGATTGTGCTGACAAGCCAGGCATTTTTCAAGCCTGATGCTCACCCATGTCCAGACTTGCCACATGCCTGCAGGAGGGCAGTTCTATTCTGCCTTATCGGGTTTCTATGGGTCAGAATGGATCTGAAGGCAGTGAGTGCAACAGTGTGAGTGATTGCCTGCCAGGTCCGTCTGTGCCTAAACCCAATGAGGAATTCTGGGAAAGAGTATTAAAAGGAGTCATGTGTTTTCATGTAGCATATACAAAATGCTCTTTTGCTACGATTGTTAATAGTTTTTAATAGAGAGTACTAATATTGGAAAATATTTTAACTGTATTCACTCCTTTGAATGAAGGGGAAAAAAAGCTTTAAGAAATAATTTGTTCATGAAATATGCAACTTTCCTCTAGTTCTCCAATGCTTCCTCCTACCCACTATCTACTCCTATCCACTATCATGATCCCAATTCTACCATACAAATCCAGCTAGGCCAGGGGATGTACACTAGAGTTGGAAACATGGGGAATTTAGGATAGATGATCCCTCAGGACTAGTGGTAGAGGCAGTGATAATGGGAGAACGGAGGGATGGTGGAATAGAAAGGGGGAATCAATTTCAGGGATCTACATATGACCTCCTCTCTGGGGTACAGACAACAGGGAAGCATGAAGGGACACATTGGACAGTGTACGATATGAAAAAATAATAACAATTTGTAAATTATTAAGGGTTCATGGGGGAGGAGGGCAGACAGGGAAGGGAAACATGGGGAGCTGGTACTGGGGCCTAAGTGGAGGGAGGATGTTTTGAGAGTTATGATGGCAACAAGTGTGCAAATGTGGCCTGCATACAATTGATGTATATGTGGATTGTGATGGGAGTTGTATGACCTCCCAATAAAATGATTCATTAAAAAAAAGGGGAAGGGGAAAGAGGAGCTTATACCAAGGACTCAAGTGGAAAATATTTGGAAATGAATATCGCAACATGTGTACAAATATGCTTGATACAAATGATGCATTGAATGTTATAAGAGCTGCAGGAGTCTCCAATAAAATCATTGAAAAAAAATAATTTGTTCAAAGAACATATAATTTTTATTTTTAGAAAAAAATTTAAAATTTCTAATTTTCTGGGGCTGAGCCCCAGTGGCGTAAGTGGTTGAGTGCGAGACTGCGGCCCGTGGGCTTGGCGGTTCAAATCCAGCAGTGGCTCTCAGGAGCAGCACTGGGTAGCGCCCACGACCACCAAAGGCAATGATGCCCACAAAAAAAATTTTTTTTAATTTTCTAAAAGTCTATACTTATAAGATGTGCATGACATAATTTATGTTACTTATGTATATATATTTATGTATATAAATTTTAGGATTTTTTGGAATGTGCTCATGAAGCCTGCAAAACACATAATCTTCAACCTGTTAAATTTTTTCTGGATAAAATGATTCAGACCTATGAAATGATGATTGTTAGACATGGGTAAGTTTATAGAATATCATTGTCTTTCTGAAGATGTTATTTTGCATTTGAACTATTAAAACAGTTTCAATTTATGGACTAAAAGATTCATCAAACTCTGTATGCTAAGTAGTCTAGGAAGCAAACAACCCTAATACCCAAGTAATTTTAAAAGTAAAGATTTTTTTCCTTTCCTGTGCTGTATGTCCAGCAAGTTTTGGTGAGGAATGCACATTCAGAAGTCTGGCACTAATGACCACCATAATTTTCCCTTTAGATCATTAAAATATGTCAATCACTTTCACTTATGCATTTGTGTGCATAAATGTACTCTTCTTTGAGAGGGAGACAATCTAAAAGTTCTAATCAATTGATGAAATAAGCTCAAAGTGGGCTGAACTCCGGTGGCGTAGTGGTTGTGTGCGGGACTGTGGTCCACGAGCTTGGTGGTTCAAATCCAGCAGCAGCTCTCCAGGAGCAAGGCTGGGTCTCCTACTCCCACCAGGGCAGTGATACCTGCCCCCCATACACACACGAAAAGAAATAAGCTCAAAGTTCAGGATCCCTAGGTGATAGATACATGTTATTCTTTGGTTCAGATTTGAAGTTTGTTCTACTTGATCCAGAGTCTTAAAAACTAAAGACAATGTTACCCATCTTCCAAGTTTCCAATAGTGGAAAGGAACAGGACGAGTGGAGCCCACACTCCTATTCAGATATTGAAGACTAGGAGACACAACCATCACTCCCTCCCTCCCTCATTCATAGCAACTCGATGCCTACTCACAGAGACCCTGCCACAAGGCTTTAAGTCTGTACAGGAGTAGAGAGCCCCGTGTTTCTCCTCAGGAGTGACTAGCAGGTTCAAACTGCTGACCTTGCGGTTAGAAACCCATTCTGTCATCCACAGTGCTGCCAGGGCTCCCCCGCCAACTGTAGTTTGTAGCAATTCTGAAGTTCAGCGTGGCCTGTGAGGACCCTCTTCCTGACATGGATTGACCCTAAAACTAATGCTATTTCATTTTAGGACCTCTCACTTTTAGGGGTACCTCATAGGCCATAGGGACTTGTACACATGACTTACTGTGGAGGGTATTATTAAAGAGGCCACAGACATTTTGTATTTAATGTTTTCTTCTTAGACACCTCTTCCCACCCCTCCAAAAACGTATAAATCTAGCACCACGCAAAACCTTGATCCACTTGTACTGGGATATTTGCTCCCTAGGAAGACTCTTCATTGTTCTCCAGGGACCTTGTTTTACCCTTCTGAGAGGCTTTCATTTCCGTTATCTTCCCTGGCCTCATTGATATGAGCAATAGAACAAATGCTGTCTTGAGGAGCTGAGAACTCCCTTCAGTCTCCCTCCTTATAGAATGTTGGAACCTCAATGACCAAGATTTGTGAAAGAGGCAGGGTTCCAAAAGAAACCATTTTAATTGGGTAAATTTTTGACAAACAAAACTAGGACAATCATTGTTTATATTGGACATATACCCAGTATCCAAATTGAATGCTCACTGGTACTTTAGTTCAGATTCATGGCTTCTTTGTCAGTAAATTCCCTCAAAACATAATCCGCTTAAACTGAATAGGAAAAATTTGAAGAAAGTTGAAAGACCTTTATACTAAAAGGTATAAAACATTGCTTAAAAATTAAAGAAGCGGGCTGAGCCCCAGTGGCGTAGTGGTTGTGCGTAGGACTGTGGCCCACTGGGACGGAGATTCAATTCCAGCAGTGGGGCTGGGCCTCCTACTCCCACCACCGGAGAGAAGTGATGCCCCCTCCCCCCCCAAAAAAATAAAGAAAAAATAAAGAAGCAAAAAAACAATTTAGAAGTGATGGCAACAAGTGTACAAATGTGTTTGGTGTACAATGGATATATGTATGGATTTTGATGGGAGTTGTATGAGCTCCCAATAAAATGATTTAAAAAAATTAAAGGAGATCTAAAGAAATAAAAAGGCATCCTGATTCATGGACTGTTAAGATATCATTTCTGCTTAAAGTTGATCTATAGCCACAACACAATTTTCTTTAAAAATTTGAACACTCTTTTTTGCATAAATGATAAAACTGATTCTCAAATTTTGGGAATTCTCAAATTTTCAAAAAAGAGGTCCTGAAATATATAGCACAATCTTGATAATGATCCCAACAAAGCAGGGGGTCTTATATTTCCTTATGTCAAAACATATTGTAAAGCCAAAATGGCCTGCTTCTGGTATAATAAAATAGACCGAGACTGGTGGAAAAGAATTGAGAGCAGAAATAAACCCATCTGTGGCCAGATAATTTTCTGTAAAGATGCTAAATCCATCCAATGGAGAATAATCACTTCCACAAGTGGTGTTAGAACAACTAGATTGTCAAATGTAATATGATGGCATTAGATTTATGCCTCATGGCCATAAACAAAATTAATTGCAAGTGAATCAGTGACCTAAATTTAACAGCGAAGCCCATAAAACATAGGGTAAATCCTTAGATATGATAATAGAAAATGTACAACAAGAGAAAATATGTAAGCTGGACTTCATAATTAAAACATTTGTGCATTTTAAGGAATTTAAGATACACCTCAAATGCTTGGCTCTCAGGAAGAGTAACATCTTGAATCTTAAAGGCTTTTCTTAAAACAAGCAGCCATGTGAGGTATGAAGTTCACATGGAAGAAGCACCCCATCTCTGTGAGCCAAAGCCTGTAAATAATAAAACCCAAATCTGACGGAACGGTAGTGGATCTTATATTGTGTACACCTGGTTTGCCGAAGGTTTTGGATGACAGTTTCTGTCAAAGCACACTGCCATCACTTCAATGCCGGCTCATAGCCCCCCCTGTGGGTTTCCAAGACCAGAATTGTTTACTAGAATAGAAAGGCCAGTTTTTCTCCCGCAGGACTGCTGGTGGTTTGTAGCTGCCACCCATGCAGATCACAGCCCAACATGTAAGCATGGTGTCACCAGGATGACAGTGGAAGCCCCAAATCCATTTGCAGGGTCCCCACTTGGATTAAACCTCTGGTGAATCCCTTCTGAACATAGTCGAGGCATATGATGGCCTTGCTACCAGAGAACATCATGAAGCAGATTATAACAGACGTAGTTAGGTTAAAATGCAATATCTTATCAGGCATCAAAGAACAAAAAATCATATCATTGTGAAGGAGGGGGAGTGTGGAGTGGGGAACCAAAGCCCTTCTGTAGGCAACTGGACATTCCCTTACAGAGGGGTCTAGGGGAGGAGACCAGCCGGTCAGGGTGCAGTGTAGTACCAATGAAATATGCAACCTTCCTCTAGTTCTTCAATGCTTCCTCCACCCCACTATCACGATCCCAATTCCTTCTTACAAATCTGGCTAGACCAGAGGATGTACACTGGTACAGATAAGAACTGGAAACACAGGGAATTCAGGACCAGTGGTGAGAGTGGTGATACTGCGAGGGTGGAGGGAAGGTGGGGTAGAAAGGAGGAACCGATTATAAAGATCTGCATATAACCCCTTCCCTGGGGGACAGACAACAGAAAATTGGGTGAAGGGAGATGTCAGACAGTGTAAGACATGATAAAATAATTTATAAATTATCAAGGGTTCATGAGGGAGGGAGATGGGGAGAAGGAAAAAATGAGGAGCTGATACCAAGAGCTCAAGTAGAAAGCAAATGTTTTGAGAATGAAGAACGGAACAAATGCACAAGTGTGCTTGACAAAATGTATGTATGGAAATTGGGGAGCTAACATGAGTATGAGAAGAAAATGTTCTGAAATGGACTGTGGTGATGATTGTACAAATCTTAAGATGATTGAACAATTCAATTGCATGACATATAAGGTTTATACCAATGAAACGATTTTAAAAATACAACCCAAAGAATGGAAGAAAATATTTGAAAACCACATAGCAGATGAGAGTTTAATATACAGAATATATAAAAAAGTTTTACAACTCAACAACAGAACAACCCACTTAACAAGGAGCTAAGGACTTGAATAGATATTTCACAAAAGAAGATTAATACACATGGCCAAGAAGCACATGAAAAGATGCTCAATCTTATTAGTCATCAGGAAATACAAATTCAACTGCAATAGGATACAGCTTCACCCCCACTAGGGTAGCGAGTTAAAAAAAGAAAGGAAAATTACAAATATTAATGAAGGCATAGGGAAACTGGAAAATCCATTGCTGGTGGGAATGTAAAATAGTGTGACCTCTGTAGAAAAAGCAGGTTGATAGTTCTTCAACAGGCTTAACAAACAGAGCAAATACAGGCTTACCATATAACCTACCAAATTTCCCTCATAGGTATATATTTAATAGAATTGGAAGTAGTCACTTTAAACACATACGTGCAGATGATTTGTAGCATTATTCACAGTGAGCAGAAGGTGGAAATAACTCAAGTATTCATTAGCAGGTTTATAAACACAATGGTGCGTTATTTCACTATAATGAGGAATGCAGTTCTGACACATACCACAGTACAATGCTAAGGGACTTAAAGAACAAATAGTATAGGATCCCACTTATCTGAAATATCTAGAATAGGTAAATCCACCCAGACAAACAATTAGCAGTTATCTGGGGATGGGCGCCAGGGAAATAGGGAACATTTTTTTTTTTAAAAAAGGAGCAGCAGCATTGGGGATCTCTTTGCATACAAAATATTTGTACAATATTTCATTAGCCTAATAGAAGACTTTAGTTAAATAGACACTGTTTCTTCTAGGAAGTGATACACTTATTTTCTGCACATTAGTATTCATTGGTTAGAGTCAGTCACATAGCCCTTCTGCAAAAGAACCAAGAAGAACCCTTGTGCCAGCAGAGAGGAGAGGCAGAACCACTTGACAATGAGCAAGTACAGACATTAGGGGAGGGACTCCTCTCCTCCCCCCCCCTACTCCTCTGTGTAAGAGGCTCAAAATCTCATGTTTTAATTTTAAGAATATGCAGATGTTAAGTTTCCATGGTCATTTGGAGACTTTTAAAAAATGACATTCTGTGGTTGTGCGTGGGACTGCGGCCCACTGGGTTGGAGGTTCAATTCCAGCTCTCAGGAGCAAAGGCTGGGCCTCCTACTCACACCACCAGAGGGCAGTGATGCCTAAAATTAAAATGACATTCTGTATTGTAGATACTGCTGTAATGTGAACAATTTTACTTAGAGAGCCACCATTCAGAAATTAAAGGTATTTTTCCTTGTATCTCAGAAACCTTAAGACAAATAATAAATGCTAATTAATAAAGCAAATAATAATCACAGGGCATACTAAATATGGCCACTAATTTAAAGAGGTTCTTAGGGTATAACTGCTTTTATTTTTCCTTAATAGTTTTATGTTAGTAGGAGAGCCTTTTGCTGCTAAGACTGAAGTTCTGCATGTGTTGGCCGATACCCTAAACCTTATGAATGAACGGGGCTATGGAGAGGAAGAGAAGGTTATTTACAGGACTGTAAACCCCAAATCCATTACTATGGGCCAACTTTTTGGACAGTTTGATCCAGTGTCTCATGAGGTAATCTGCACTTTAATCATGCTCCACTTTGATTTATAGTGCACATTAAACAGAGAAATTTGATGTGCTTTCATATTTTCAGTGCTCAATTCAGTTTTATAAGAGGGGTCTCCCGATTCTTCTTTTTTCTTCTCTTCTCAGTGGACTGATGGTATTGTGGCTAATACCTTTAGAGAATTTGCCTTATCAGAATCACCTGACCGGAAGTGGGTGGTGTTTGATGGTCCCATTGACACTCTGTGGATAGAGAGCATGAACACAGTACTGGATGATAATAAAAAGGTAATCGCATATATCTTGTGACTACCGTATTAGATCATGCATCTCAAAACCATTCATTTTATCATTAAGAAACTGAGATCCAGAAATGTTAAATGCTTCATTACTGACACATAATAAAATCAAACCCAACTCACTGCCCTCAAATCTACCCTATAAGACAGAGTAAAACTACCCCTGTGAGCTTCTGAGACTCTCTGTATGGTAATAGAGAGCCCCATCGAGTGGCTGGAAGTTTTTAACTGTGAACCTGGCAGCTAGGTGCCCAACCTGTAAGGTCTACACCACGAGGCTCATATCATAGGTGGGGCAAAATTGTTACTAATATTTGTAGAAACAGAGAGGAAAGACCAAAAAGTAAAAACATAAGAGCTTACTAATTAAATTAATTTTGAGTTTCTATCATTAATAATCACTACTAATTTATTAATAATTTCTAAAGTTTCAAGCCAAGAAATCTGAAAAGAAAGGACAGATCTAATAATAATGGACACGATTATTTGAATTTGAAAGGTGGGAATCAAAAGATAAATTCAGATTTGGGTATATTTGATCAAAGGGGAACTATTTAGATGTAAGAGAAAAGAAGACAAAATACATTGCCCTGGATAGAATTTTGGTTTGCATAAGTAGTTGGAAAGATATTGCTGGTTCAATGAGGAACTTTGAGTTTTAGCTAAATGCTAGGTAAAATTAAAGAGTCATTAATTTTGTTAGGTGTGACAACATTGTAGTATATAGAAAATGCTCTTATATTTTAGAGATTAACTTTGCAATATTTGGACATGAAATATTGGGTTTTGTGATATCTTCTTTAAAATGTACTATAACAAAAATGAAGCAATTGAGGCGAAATGTTTAAATCGAGGAGATTTTACTGTTTTCATTTTACCATCCTCCCAGTTTTTCTACTTATTAATTTTAAAAGGCCTCGTGACAGCTTCATAAAATCAGGAGCATTTTATGAATTTTATTAATGAGAACTGATACTTATATAGCATTTTACAAGTTTTGGAGGATGTCATAACCGGCACCTCTTCAGCCCTCTGCAAATCTGTGAGAGAGAGAGAGAGTGGAGCCTCGTATTAGAGACAAGACTGCAGCTCAGAGATGTGCAGTATACTGTAATTCACAGAGGTAGGCCCGGAATACTGAGATCTTCTGACTTCCATTTGAATAGGTATTCCGCTCTACTACAGTAGATACTTTATGTTTTAAATAGAATTAATTTTTATCTGAGAAATCTGAAATATTCTTCAAGTAAATGTTTAAAACCAATTGCTTTTAGCTTTGCCTGATGAGTGGAGAGATCATTCAAATGTCTCCTCAAATGAGCCTCATCTTTGAAACAATGGACCTCTCCCAGGCTTCAGTAAGTTCATAATTCAATACAATAGCATTTACAAATGTTTTGTTCATGCTATTAGTTCATTCATTTAGTCAACAATGGTATTTGTTAGATACTGTATTAGGCACTAGACAAAGATTAATAAAGCACAGTCTATGTTCTTTAAAAAGTGAGGTGCATACTAATAAATACTCTCCAAAGAGAGCTACATGAAAGTGTTTTGAGCACATGAAGAGGTGGGGCTGGGGTGTATGTGTGTGTGTGTGTGTGTTTTTGTGTGTGTGATTGCATCCAAGTGGGTACAAAAGAACCATGGAGAGTATTTGAGTGCTTGATCTGGTTTGAAGGAGATGTAAGATTTTTCTAAGAAGGTTGTGGAAGGGCATTCTAATCATGGCAAGATTACACATACGATGTGGCATATTGTGGTATGTCTGAGGAACTGCACAACAAATGGCTTTCTATATGAGGAAAATCAAGTGCATATGAAATTAGCAGGTAAGACTGTAGAGGGAGAGGAGCCTGAGCATGCCTTGTATTCACACCAAGTAGCCAGATACCTCTGGTACAAAAGTAACACTGGAAACATGAAACTTGTCCATGTTAGTCTGGGTAGACTAGAGAAAAATATCCATAGAAACTCTGATGTGTATAAAAGAGAGTTTTATTTTGGGGGGCAGGGGGCATCACTGAGTTTTATTCTTTTATCTAATTTTTTCCCCTGCATCACTGCCCTGGTGGGAGTAGAAAGCCCAGCCTTGCTTCTGAAAAGCTGCTGCTGGATTTGAACTATCAACCCTGTGGGCCACAGTCCCGCACGCAACCACTGCGCCACCAGGGCTCAGCTAAGAGAGAGTTTTATATAAAGGGTAATTACACACTAAGAAAGCATCCCAATCCAGTCCAGATCAAGTCATTAAGTCCAATATTAGCCCATATGTCTGATACCAATCTGTATAGTCCTCTTCAGACTCACAAAATATATGCAATGATGCCGAATGTAGGAGGATCACAGGCCAGTGGGTTGGAAGTCTTCTGGATTCAGTGGTGTTGTAAGCATCTCAGTGCTGGCAGGGGCCTCTCCAGCTCAGAGGTCTGGTTGCATCAAGGTAGGTTCATGTGGCTTCTTCAGCTCAGGGCATCAGTGTAGTTCCATGTATCTTGTCAGCTGCAGTGGCTCCCAGGGAGTGAGCATAGAGAGAAAGGAGGAAAATACAGAATTCTCAGGGGAAAGCCAGACCCACAGAGAGGACTCATTGGCTATAATCCAATTGACAGGCTAGCCTCCACTCCTCCACCCTTCATCCTCTCAAATTGACACTAGTTTATGTAACTATCACATTGTCTTTTTCCTTTAGCCTGCTACTGTAAGTCGCTGCGGCATGATTTATTTGGAGCCCTCACAATTAGGATGGAAACCACTTGTATCCTCATGGCTGAATTCATTGACAGGCCCTCTGAAGGAAGGGGACTATTATGCTCTGTTGCAAGAACTTTTTGACTGGTTAATGCCACCTTCTTTAAGATTGCGTAAAAAAAAATGCAAGGTAACACAATAGTTCTCTGATCCACTCAAATCTCTTTAGTATATACTCAACCTTACTCAAGTCAAAATGGTAGGGGAGCTACAACTAGTTTCTCCCATTTACATCTACCTTTGGCTTCACATTGATCAAGTTACAACTGAAAAGCCCAAAGGTAAAATTTACGTTAGCTAAATTTTTTGGTTAAGACCACAGTGACTCAGGTTTTAAGAGTGTTCAAATTACTTTTTCATATTGTAAAAGCATTAAAAACCATATGCCTATAAAAATGACATGGGGCAGCTTCATTCTTCTCTGTCGTCACTATAAGCATTATTCTAAGGCCAAGACCGATGAGGCCCAAGTCAGACATACTTTCACCCTCCAACCAGTTCTGACATCAACCATCCCATCGACAGCACTGCAGTGGCCATATGGAATTCACAGGCACTCCTCATCATTAGGGGGCTTCTTAGGGAAGTTAACAGGTTACAGTTGAGGATCAGAAATGCTCAAGGCACCATTATTTCAGTCAGGACAACCTCGTCTCAGCTGTGCCCCCCAGGCCCACTTCACTGCGGCTTAGCATCTTACCCATCGGACATTTGGCCTCTGCCATGACCAGGAAATGTTACAAGCTCTTACTATTCTATCGTAAATATCACTCTACCTCAGCCCAAAGACTGAGCTCAGCTCCAGCTTCTTGAGTCAGCAAACCTAGGTCTCCAATTAAGTGCCTGGAAGAACCCCCTCTGCTAGGTAGCCTCCTGCTCACAGGCTCTCAGGACTGCTGCGTTCAGTGGGCTGGGGAACCCAGTGCTCCGGCTCTTGACCCTGCTGCTCTGCCACTTGACCACTGCTCCTCTGGTGTCACATCTTTCCGTCCCTGCATCCAATATAGGGAATTTGGGGTCCAAGGAATACCCTGCATGTTTAGCCCTTCTTTTTAAATTAGTTGAGATTTAATACTTATAACATAGTCCATAGTTTATTCATGTTAAGTAGAATTGTCCAATTGCTACCAAAATACGTTTCCAATCATTCTTCTTCTACATGAACTCCTTGCCATCATCTCCCTTTTACCCCACCTCCACTACTGAACCCCCCCACCTTCTGAACCCCTTATTCTACTTGTTGTCCCTATAGGTTCATCAACCCTAGATTTCATAACCAAAAAACAGAAACACATATAAGGCAGCTTTAACACTTCTTTTCTGCTCCTTTTTATGCCTAGCAGAAAGACAATATGGATCAAGTCTCAAGTTAGAATTCCAAGTTTTACTTATACTTTTTTTTTGGCATCGCTGCCTTCCGGTGGTCATGGGAGTTACCCAGCATTTCTCCCGAGAGCTGCCGCTGGATTTGAACCGCCAAACCCACGGGCCGTAGTCCCGCACTCAACCACTTACAGCACTGGGGTTCAGCCAGAATTCAAAGTTTTTATAATCACAATTATTATTTTTCACAATCACTCACAACCAAATCTTAAAATCTAATCAGTATCTTCCCCAAACTCCTCTTACCTTAATGGGTTCATGCCCTTTAAGGAAAAACACCATGGCTGGAATAGCCATATCAAGTAATTCATCGTACCATCATGCCTTTAGAAAGTCAAGTGTATATTTTAATATTTGAGAATGTTTTGTATATTGTGTTAGTTTCAGTAACAAATTGCCACAAACTGGGTGGCTTAAAAGAACAGAAATGTACTCTCTTGCAGTCCTGAAGACTAGACATCTAAGTCAAACTGCTGACTGGATCCCTGTTAAAACGCTAGGAAGAACCCTTCCTTGGCTGTTCCCTCTCCTGGTGGCTCCATAGTTGTGACTGCATGTCTCTCGTCTTGCCTTTCTGTGCCCTTCTCTTCGAGGGCCGCCTTTCTGTGTCACCTATGGAGTCCTGGTGGTATAATGATTTCATGTTGGGCTGCTAATCGCCAGTAACTCCTTGAGTGAAAGATGAGGCTTGATTCTCTCGTAAAAAGTTACAATCCCAGAAGCCCACAGGGACAGTGCTACACTGTCCTGCAAGGTCACTCTGAGCTAGTCCCTACTCACAGGCGGTGAGTCTTAGCTTATACTAATGTTTGTCAAGATAGTTACGGACTGCTCACATTATCCAGCATCAATCATAACAGTTCAGTCTTAATTACATCTGCCAAGATCCTTTTTCTAAATATGGTCACATTCATAGGTTCCAGGTACTAAAGAATGGACACGTCTTTTTGAGTCAGTCTTCAATTCATGATATATGTTTATACATGTGTAACCTTGCCTTGACCGCCTTGACCTTCTTCACCTGCTAACTGACATTTGTCTTCCAAATTCAGCGTATCTATTAACTACCTTTGAGAAATTTCCCTCTCCTGTCTTTCTCTTCCTGTCTCCCTCAATCTAAACTAGTTGTTTATCTCAAGTTCTCAAGGAACCTGCCCTCTACCCTACCTTCAGATTCCTCTGCCATATATATCATCATTAGACCAAATTATTTTTTCCTATTTAATTTCAATATCAGTTTTTGGCAGAGACTTTGTCTTTTATTTACCTGTTATTTAGTTTAGTATGCAGGTATAGTATATTTTTTACAAATATTTGCTGAATGAATGAATGTATAATTATTAGAGACTTCATTTCTGTGACCCCAGAACATTGTTTAATTTTTTACAGTAGTTAGTTTTCATTTGTCAGAGAATTTAGAATAAGAATGCGTTAAACATAATCGTGGACTAAACTAGGATGTTTGACAGATACTATTTGAAAATTGTTTCTTTTATCGTGCCAGTTCTTTTAATGCTAGAAAGATCTTGTGAAACGCATATATATTTTCCTGTCAGTTTTATAAAGTGAAATCTTTGCTTTTTTATTCTTAAAATAAGATGAAATCTATGGACAGTGTCTTATTCTTCTTGCTTTGCAGGAACTGATTCCTACCAGCGACAGTAATGTGGTCGTATCCCTCACACGCCTCTTTGAAGTCCTAATTTGTCCTGTGGTAGAAAATGAACCTACCAGCAAGCACATTCGTATTTGGATCATGGTTGGCTTTCTATCTAATGTGGTTTTGATGATAGAAAATAAGAAATGCCTCTGACAAGGCATTTTTCTATGGAGAAAGACATTACAAGTATTAGATACTGTAATTAGAATTTGGTGGGGGGGGGGGGTGGCGAGGAAAGGCTGGGTCCTGAAAGAATCGTTGAAGACATAAAACCTGTCCTCATCTGGTATTGTGATATTAAAAAAACATCCTAAAGGGTAAAACATAAAAAAGAAGCCATTAAAACGACCCTATTATCTATAAAAGGGCATGAGTTGATAAACTTTTCAGAAGGTGACATTACCTTAAGTCAATATGGACTGAGAGCAAATAGCCTCCTGCAAACTGGGTGTTCAGAATTCAAGCTCTAAGATCATCCCTCCTCCGGGTTTGGTTGTCATTGTTTACAATTCCTGCACCACACAGGCTGCCGCGCTTCTCCCATGTGCACTTAGCTGACGCCTCACTCAGGTGCCTGCTTATTTCAGACTGGCCTTTAAGAGCCCAGGTGCTATTCTTTCTGACAGCCAGGTGCCACCTGATTTCTTTCTCTCACTTTTCTGTTGTGGCATCCATCTATCTTCACTGGTCACTTTGTGGAGGCGGGCACTGAGCAGGGTCATGTTATAAGAACTAACTGTTCGTGGATTAGAACTACGATTGAGGGCAAGCTCAAAGTCTCATCACCAATCTATGGCTTATATATGACTCTGGTTCCTTTTAAAGACATTAGGATTTTTATAATGATCTCCATGTGGCAGATGGCAGTTCTATTGATATTACCATTAAGTTAGCGGCGATAGAGAATTTAAAATACCGTCAAGTAAAAGAAAGCATACATTGATCTTGGATTTTGAGATTCCCAATCCTTGCATCACATGGTTGGTGTGCGTGTGTGTGGGCTTCGCTGACCCCTCACTTAGTCAGCTGCGATTGTAAGAGAAACCTTTCAGACGCAGATGCTGTTCTTTCTGGTAGGCGGCACCATCTATCTTCTTTAGTACTCTTTGTTCTAGTAGCCACATCTCCAGTGATGACTTCATGAGGGTAAGTATCAAGCAGGCTGAATTGTAAGAACTGATCTTAGGTTAAGTGTGAGCTTAAAATCCATTTATACATCCAGGATTCTTATATATCCTGGTTCCACTTTTGGGGCAGCATTATCAACTTTGTGAGAGGTAATATAAATAATCTATTTGGGGCCTGTGGTAATTATAATAATAATATCATTAAACTAGCCAATGGTATGGGATGTAAAATTCTATTGAGATAAGGGCAACATTCATATATGGGAAAGCATTTCGAGTAAAATGTATAGGATGTTAATTTACATATATTTTCAAAACTTAAGTAACTGAGTCCTGTTTAAGGAGACTGTGAGGGTTGGACATAGGGCATGGAGTTCAATAATACTCATTAACTACAGAAGATTGCTAATATGAAAGTGACAAATATATGGTAGACTTCAGTTGCCTATTATTGGACCAACTCAAAATCAAGAGTTTTGAACCTAAGTCAAGTGTCCTCAGTCATATTTTGAGTCCCTGCCAACCTGAGGGACTCATCTTCCAGCACTTCATGTGACAGTGTCCCATACCTATTTGTGAGGTTTTCAGTATCTGACACTCTTCCAGTGCTATTCATGTCCAGTTTTAGTTAAGCCTTGTTATTTCTTTTCAAATAATTGCTTTAAATTAAAGTTTTCTCTCCCCCTTCCCCACAGGCTTGCTTTATATTCTCTTTGATTTGGTCTGCTGGAGGAAGCTGCGATACAGATGGCCGCATGGTTTTTGATGCTTTCATCCGGGAAGTGATAGTGGGGAAGAATGAAGACCACCCCATACCACCATCTGTGGGTAAATGGGAATGCCTCTTTGATGACAAAGGTCTGGTCTATGACTACATGTACGAGGTATGAATGGAAATCCCTGATAAGATAAAATAGAATCAAGACTCAGAACAGCAGACAAAATCCTGGGCTCCCATCTCAGAATGACTTTGACCTGTCTGGTGAGCTTTATGGTGCCTCCATTTTAAACTTCCAGGAAGTACATATAAGAATCTCAATAGGGTTTCATGAATATGACTTTAACTATATTTTATATTTCAAGATTTAAGTGGGGCATTTTCTCCAGTTTATGCAACACTTCACAAAAAGGATTCTTTTAAACTGCAAGCACGGAGATAATTTGATTCATGCAAATTTCTAACTCTCAAGGATTATAGCTGGAGAAAGAAACCTGGGAGTGTGAGTGAGCTAGAACTTGAACCCAGCACTTGAGATTGCCAGTGCTAGCTGAGATATTTAAGAATATAACAAGGAAGAGAGTTTAGACTGTCCTAGTCAGAGTGGAAAAGTAATATTCTCAAAAAACAGAAAACCCTAGAGTTTAGAATGCACGTATTTATTTTTAAGTTTTGGAGGTAAATTTCAAAATCCTGGTTGCCCAGGAGGAAGAGGAAATGGAAATGGGGAACTCTTATTTTTCTTAACCTCATACAACATTTGACCTCCAAATACATAGAAATTTTATAAAAATTAAAGCTAGGAGTTAAGAAAAATCAATAGCTAAAGATATTCATCCAGACTTAGAAAATTGCTACCACTTATTTACCATTCACATATATAATTTTCTAGAACAAAAAAAAAAGATTCTAAGATGGCAGCCATTGTATTGGATCAGGGTTCTAGAGTCCCCATACTTTGTCAGATATTAGCCCTCTGGCTTGACTGTGGGTGGCAACGTGGAGTTCCAAGGAAGGGCCTGGTCACGCTGGAAGGGGGACCCAGGATGGGAATAGGGAAAAGGAGGGACTCAACGTTTTCAGCAGTTATTTCATTCCTGGATCAGAAGAGTTTCAATATTGTAATAACCACTACCAGTGTGTACTAGCTGAGTATCAGCCTGAATCAAAATACCAAAGAAAATTACTTAAGAGAACAAATACAGTGGGTTCATGTGATATTTTATTTTCAGTTGGAATCTTGCCTATTTGTTTTTAAATTTAAAAAATGTGATGGCAAAGGCGATCAAACTATTACTCAATCTACATCAGAGTGGCTTTCAAATAGATATTTGCTGTATGCGAAAGGACATCTGGAAGGCACTTTGGGAGATTCACTGTGAAGAAGTCTTAACAGATATATATGTTGACTTTGAGATAACTAATTTTTTTAAGTTCTTCAGGTTATTGGTAAAAAAATAAAAGTTAATCTCTAGAAAAATGTGTATTTCTTAAATTGGATGGTGGATTCATGAGCTCTTTTTTTAAGTCTGCTTTGTGTCTTGTGTGTGTGTGTGTCTTAAAAATGTTATACATCCTGCATGTCTCTCTAGATAAGATAGTCGGGATAGATAATTCTGAGATGAAAAGAATGGTTCCAGGCAGGGGGTGGGGGATGGGGATACAGGAGGAGGGGAAGTGGAAGAAAGGAAGGGGGAGGGGGTGACAACCCAGGGACAGCTAAGGAAACAACAAGTGAACTAAAATCAAGGGAAGGAAGGTCATAGGATGCCTGGTGGGGCTCAATCAAGGGCAATGGAGCAGTGAGGAATTACAAAATTTGAATGAAGGCCAAATATGGTGGGACAAAAGGGAAGTAAAAAGAAAATAGAGGAAAGCACTAGGAGGCAAAGGACATCGATGGAAGCCTAAATACAGGCAGGGACACACATATATATGCATATATATGCATATACACATATACATATATGTGACAGGGGAATAGAACTATGTACTCATATCTATATGCTAAGAGTTAAGGTTAAAAAAAAAGAATTAAGGTTGCAAGTGGATATTGGGCCTTGACTCAAGTACTCCCTTAACACAAGAACACTTTGTTCTAAAAATCTGACATGCCTTTTTTTTAGTTTTTAAGACTTTGTAATTCCTTTTTTTTTTTTAATCATTTTATTGGGGGACTCATACAATTCTTATCACAATCCATACATCTGTCCATGTGTCAAGCACATTTGTATATTTGTCATCCTCATAATTCTCTAAACATTTGCTTTTTACTTGTGCTCTTGGTATCAGCTCCTCCTTTTTCTCCTCCCTCCCCCATGAGCCCTTTATAATTTATAAATTATTATTATTTTGCCATATCTTACACTGCCCAATGTCTACCTTCACCCACTTTCTGTTGTCCATCCCCTAGGGAGAAGGTTATATGTAGATCCTTGTAATCAGTTCCTCCTTTCTATCCTACCCTCCCTCCACTCTCCCAGTATCACCATTCTCAGAACTGGTCCTGAAGGGGTCATCTGTCCTGGATTCCCTGTGTTTCCAGTTCCTGTCTGTACCAGTGCACATTCTCTTGTCTAGCTGGACAATCTGGTATTCTGAGATGCTCACCTTCCCAACAATCACCAAAGACAAAATGGGTGCATAAGCAAATGTGGTGAAGAAAGCTGACGGTGTCCAGCTATCAAAAGTTATAACAATCTAGGGTCTTAAAGACTTGAAGGTAAACAAGTAGCCATCCAGTTCAGAAGCAACAAAGCCCACGTGAAAAAAGCACACCAGCCTGTGTGATCATGAGGTGCCGATGGGATCAGGTGTCAGGCATCTCAGACTCAGAATAAAACCATTCTCAAGGTGAATGGGGGTGAGTGGACATGAAGTGGAGGCCCAACGCCCATCTGTAGACAATTGGACATCCCCTCATCGAGGGGTCACAGGGAATAGATGAGCCAGTCAGGGTGCAGTATAGCACCGATGAAACACACAACACTTTCCTTTAGTTCTTTGGTGCTTCCTTTACCCCACTCTCATGATCTCAATTCTACCTTATGTATCAGATTAGACCAGAACATGCACACTGCTACAGATAAAGAGCCCACAACACAGGGAATCCAGGATAGATAAAC
>PVJH01010774.1:53281-71974 GCA_004026705.1 Nesogale talazaci
CCCCCTTCCAGGGGAGCGAATAATGGAAAAGTGGTTGAGGAGGGATGGAGGACGATGTAAGATATGGAAAAAAATCTATAACTTATCAAGGGTTTGTGAGGGAGGGTGAGCGAAGTAAAGGGTAGCTGTTATCAGACTCAAGTGGGAAGAAAATGCTCTGCAAGTGATTATGGCAACATATGTGCAAATGTGCTTGAAACACTGCAGAATGTATGGATTGTGATAAGAGATGAAAGAGTCCCCAATAAAAGTATTTTTTAAAAGATATACATCTGTGGTAAAAATCTAATATTTCATAATAAAATGGAAGAGCAAAGTTTTAAAAAGTAGCACAAATGATAGTTGAGCATTGAAAACAGCCTTTAAGATCTAGTGAATGCATGATTATAATAGTTTGAATATTATGTTCTTTTGCAGTTCAAAAACCGAGGTCGATGGCTCCATTGGAATGAACTAATTAAAAATACTAATTTAGGAAATAAAAATGTCAAGATCCAAGACATCATAGTCCCTACAATTGACACAATTAGATATACCTTTCTAATGGATTTGAGTATTACCTATGCAAAGTAAGGAACTCTGCTGTAAATATGTATTCTCAATTTAACAAAGTCATTCTTACAGGACAGTAACAGCTTTTAGCTAGAATATTATGTTCTCTCCTCAAACACTCTATCTGCCCCTGAAATGTTAGTCAAACCCCACCGCACACTTTCCCATTACCTATAGCATTTTCCAAATATGACCTATGTCAGTTTGGCTTCCCTCACTCCAGATGAACATAAAAAGACACCGAGAGTACATCAAACTGGACAAAAATTTAGGCATATACTATAACAAAACCAATGTTCTTAACATTGCTATTGTTCTGTTTCTTTTAAAATCTTAGTTATGAAATGTATCCATAATACTAAACGAACTAGATAAACTTACAGCGCAGCATAAACACCTTGTGTGTGTGTTTCCCAACAATTTTTGGCACATAATTTATATATCATACAACTCAATAGTTCAAGCATATCAAGGAGAATTATGCAATCTTTACCACATCAATTTTAGAATATTCCTCCATTCCCATGGTTAGAATGAATTGTGCAATCACGATCAGTTCTAGTGTACTCTCCTCTCTCCCACCTTCATTATATACTCCTGAAATTCCCTTTTCCTGCCCATCACCCCACCCCTATAAATCCTTGTATCAGTTACTATCACAATGCATCTATCCTGTGCTTCACAAACTGAGAAACCCAACAGAAACAATAAGAAACAAAACAGAGAAAAGGAAAACAAAATTCTTTTCCACATCACTGCCCTGATGGGAGTAGGAAGCCCAGCCTTGCTCCTGGAGAGTTGCTGCTGGATTTGAACTGTCAACCCTATAGTCCCACACACAACCACTGTGCCACCAGGGCTCAGCTGAAAACAAATTTTAAAAAGAGAGAAAAATGAAAGACAAACCCAAAAAAAATCAAAATAGAAATAAGGTGGTAAGGATAGAGTAATAATAATATAAAGACAAAAATACAAATAATGCGTAAGAAAGAAAAGATCTCCATCAACATTCAAAAAGCCAAGGAAGAAACTTCTGTCACGAAACAAGTAAGAAATACTTGCACCCAGAGCAAATGCAGGTTGGGACTATAGGGAGGTCCACTGGCCACATATCAGCATAATCAAGATGACAATGGTCTCTGCTGATAGTCAGGCTGTATCAGACTCTTGCCTGTGACTAGAGCCGATCTGCCAGCAGCTCAGTCTGACCAGAAACTCAGTAGATGGGCTTGGGACTCCCACTGTTCTCAGTACTCTTCTACAAATTAGGTGTTCATAATTTTAGCTGTGATACTTTTTCCTTTGCTCTATTTGAATGTTGTAATCCTTGGCTCTCACAAGTTGGTATGCTTTAAGATGAAGTCTCACCAGCCTAGTTTTTAAGGAGAAGCACTCTGGCCTGATTTCTTCCAAAGTTTATCCTTGGTTTACCCTTGTGGCACTTCCTGGTACTTCCAGTATTGCCTCCTGCCGCTCAGTGTCATTGCCAGCCTTTGTTTTTGTGTCTATGTCTTGCGTGGTGCCAGGTCATCACAAAAAGTGACACAGCTCATGTTCAGTGCAGCGTTTCTCAAGTCACTATTCCTCAGAGTTCTGTGAATGTAAACACACAAACTTTAAAGTTATGCTCATTTAAGGACCAGGAAGCTCCAGTGCCCCATCAAAGGACGAATTCCTGAGAGCTTGATTGTACGCCAACATTTTCTGTTAGCGTTGATCTGATTTTAAAAATACCTTGGTAGAAATACATAACTGTGAACCTTAAAACTCACTCACATTCAGTTTATCCTAAAAACATGCTATCAAGATAACTGTGTAGCAGCCTCAACTTCATGGCCATCACCTTTTATTTTATTCTATACCATCATCCTCCTGCCATAAAACCTACAAATGTTGTCATTTTTCTGAGGAAGCACATTTTGCCCCCTCACCCCGCCTTTTTTAAAAGTAGTAGTCTTACTGCCATATCTTACATATTCCAATATATCCATTCACATACAATTATGTTGCTCACTCCCATCGACTGGGGTTATACCATCATCAATGCTATCAACTCCCCTTTCTCCTTTCCGGTGCCTTTTTTGAAAAGTTACACCTTATTATTTGTAGATAGCAATGTTACATCTGTTTAAATTATAGTTTACTGCTATTAAATACCCGGCAATGGTGAACAAATGTATGTGCCCATCATTACTTTCACAAACAATCAATCAATCACTGCTCAATGCTGACTTACAGTGGCCTTGTAGGACAAGGGAGAATCGTTCCTGGGAGTTTCCAAGGCTGTCACCTTTTATGGGCATAGAAAGCTCTGTCTTTCTCCCATGGAGCGAGTGGTAGTTTCGAACTGCTGACTTGCAGTTAGCAGCCTATTGTAACCACCAGACCTCCTCATACTTTCACAGCATTTCATAAAACAGTAATTCTACTAAGTGTGAGTTTTTATATAGAATTGAATTGATCATTATTTAAGTTTGACACTATCCTTTAGTGGGCATGAATTCTAACATTTTTTATTCTGTTTTGAATGGTATGTTCATAAAGGCCACTGCTTTTTGTGGGTCCAACGGGAACAGGAAAATCAGTGTATGTGAAGGATAAGCTGATGAATCACTTGGAAAAGGACCTGTACTTTCCTTTTTATGTGAATTTCTCTGCACGGACCAGTGCCAATCAGGTTCAGGTTAGTGTAGACATGGAAACATACACCTTGAATGGCGTTTTTCTTTGTTCAGTAAGCTTTAAAACTGTATCAGGTTATTGGATGAGCAGCTGTATCAATCTGTGAATTTCAATAAAACTTTTATTTGGGAAGTTACAAGCAAGTTTTAAAATTAAGTTTTAACGACAAGCTGTTTAGAGGACATTTTTGCATTAATACTAACTTAAACTGTGTTATTATTCTTTGAGTATGAGAGGAAGCAACAATGGATTTTTTAAAAACTGGAGAAGGTAGTGTGTGTGTTTGTGTGTGTGTGTGTGTGTGTGTGTGTGAGAGAGAGAGAGAGAGAGAGAGAGAGAGAGAGAGAGAGAGAGAGCGAAAAAGAGAGACTACATTGTTCATAACTTGCAATTCTCTTTCTAAGTTCCTACATGGTTTCTAGGGGTATATGTTGCTCTGTGCAATTCTGCCAGTTCCAGAACTTCCAGACTTATTGTCTGGCCTGTGTAGGCAGAAACCATGTAGTTGTGTATTCCACCCTTCATTCTCCAGTGTGCAAGGATAAAAGTACTGCATAAGGCCTTATTTATTCACTACTTTTATTATTGATTCCAAAGTTTATAAACTTAGCCTATAGAATCCCATTAACTTTAAAATCTTACAGTTTAGAACTTCTTTCTTTAAAAAAAAAATTTTTTAGAGCTTCTTTCTTAGGGTGCTCATTTTACTGTATTTTTTGGACCATAAGATGCACCCAGTTTTTTGTGTGTGTGGACATCACTACCCCCTGGTGGGAGTAGGAGGCCCAGCCTTGCTCCTGGAGAGCTGCTGCTGGATTTGAGCCGCCAACCCTGTGGTCCACAGTCCGGCACACAACCACTATGCCACCGGGGCTCAGCCTTCACCCAGTTTTCAGAGCAGGAAAACAAGAAAAAAATATTTTTTTGAACCAAATAGTACCAGTATACTAAAATATTTGTTAAAATAAAGCAAAATGCAGTCATATTTAACAGCATAAGCTCAACAGTGCTGTTAAGAACCATCATCACTTTCATGAACAAATCAGGAAAGAATTAGAGGCTCAAGCACTTTCCTAGTTTTTTTTGAAACCCTAAAACTTATCATCATTAGTGTCAGAATTTATGAAACTGTGTTGCTCACAATTGATTCATATTCTGGTGGCATTTTTTGTGCAATCCCAGTTTTGGTGCATGAAAAGTGTGCTTAATTTTGTTAAGTTTTTGCAGCGGATCCTCCTATTTTCTCCACTCATCATTTTTTTCAGTTGGAGGTGGCCCAAAATGTCCCTCTGCTGCTCTGTTTCCATGTTCTTTTGCAAATTTTACTACCTTCAGTTTAATTAAAACTGAATTTTATATGCTATTCTTTTCATCGTTGACATTTTGTACTGTTAGAGAAATGGTGTTTTTCTGAGGGAAATAGAGTAGTTAAAGAACTGTCAGTTGTTATGAGAGACATATTACCACAAACATCAGGTAACTCAAACTGCTTGGTATGACTATGACAGGGCACCAACCCTCCTGACAGGGCTCTACACTGCAGGAGAGATTCTAGTCTCTCTCCGACCATGACGGGCTCCTTGCCTGCCTGTCAGGACATGGCATTGCATCAGATAGTCCAGACAGCATGCTACCTAGTACTATACCTAGCTGCCTCTTCCTGTCTCAATGTTCTTGTCCTGTCAGTCTGTCAGTGTCATACATAATACACAGGGAAGCTGTGCGCTGTGCCAATCATGTGACCTGACTGACATTGAGACTCCAGGAGGCGGGATTTCCCCCGAACACACAGCAACCCACAGCATGTAAACAGTAGGGGACAGTAGGAGAGCACAGGGGATCATAAACAAATGTTCTGGGGTACCACATCTTTGGACCATACCTTCATTACCCCCCATTTTTTGGGGGGAAAAGTGTGTTTTATGGTTTGATAAATTTGGAAAATAAAAACAATAGTTTTGATATTTGTATTTGCAATGTACAGGGAGCTTTAGAATATATCAGAAACATAGACACAATAAAAAAAAACCCAAATCTCTGTCAGCTATCTTAAAAAATGCTGAAAGCACCAACAGAGAGGTCTGCAGGGCTGGCCCCAATCCTCAGAAGACCCCTTCCCCAGAAGAATGCACTACAGAGGACAGCACTGAAGATACCGCTCGGGGAGAGGAGCTGGGCTGCTCAGAACACACGGGAGCAAACTAAGAGGGAAGGAGAGAGAGTGGAGCACATCCTGGCCCATCAATCCCAGAAGATGATATTCCTGCCGAGAGCAGCCAACACACAGAGAGGACTATAGGGCTGGCCCTCCATGAGACACAGCGTCTTCTCACTGACTCATAGCTCTATGGGGGACCACACTGGAGACACAGTGGGCTGGAATTGTGCCCGATCTGACCTCTCCCCGACCCCCGACACACACACACTGGGATGAAGCATGAAGGGAGTGCAAGGTGATCAAAGCAAAGACATCCCTGAGGAATCCCAACAATAGACTTTGGAGGCAGTGCCTATCACATTCGATAGGCAAACATTCCCAAACAGACTGACTTAGAACTATTTATAGGCTTTTAAAAACATGTCTATATGAGACAGGACAAAGAATCCCAAGGAGAAAACAATGGGCCCAATGGTTCTGGGGTGACTTGGGAGAAGAGGTGGTGAGAAAAGGAAGGTGGGAGCCAACAAACCCAGGGACAAGGGAACAACAAATGATCTAAAATTGATGAGGAGGATGTAGAATGCCTGGTGAGTTTTGATCAAGTGTAATGCAGCCAAGAAGAATTACTGAAAACCCCATAAAGGTCAAACATGATGGTGGAACGAGAGGGAAGTTAAAGGAAATAGAGGAAAGAAGTAAGTCATAATGTAAATATATTTGTTCATAACAATAGGGACATAGTTCTATGTACATATATTTATATATTAAGTATTAAGGTAGCAGATGGACAGTGGCTTCTACTCAAGCCCTCCCTCAACACAAGAGCACTTTGTTCTAGTAATCTGACATTCTGTGATGCTCACTTTCCTGACACAATCTCTGAAGACAAAATGGGTGTATAAGCAAATGTGGTAAAGAAAACTGATGATGCCAGGCTATTAGAAGATAAAGCTTCTGGGGTTTTAATGGCTTGAAGATAATCAAGTGGCCATTTAGCTGGAATACAACAAAGCCTACATCAGCCTGTGTGATCATGAGGTGTCAACAGGATCAGGTATCAGGCACCAGAAGACCTCAAACAAACAATCATATAGATGCAAATGAAGTTGGGTGGAATGGAGACCCAAAGCCCATCTGTAGATAGTTGGACATTCCCAGACAGAAGGATCACAAGGAAGGGGCCAGCCAGTCAGGGTGCAGTATAGCACAAACAAAACATACAACATTCCTGTAGTTCTTTTTTTTTGCTTGTTTGTTTTAAATCATTTTATTGGGGGCGCATACAACTCTTATCACAATCACTGCATACATCTATTGTATACTAAGCACATTTGTACATTTGTTGTCATCATCATTCTCAAAACATTTGCTTTCTACTTAAGCCCTTGGTATTAGCTCCTCATAGTTCCCCTCCCTCACAAAGTCTCGATAATTTATAAATTATTATTATTTTGTCATATCATACATTATCCAATGTCTCCCTTCACCCACCTCCCTGTTGTCTGTACCCCAGGGAAGATGTTATATGTAGATCCTTGTAATTGGTTCACCCTCTCTACTCCACCTTCCCTCCGCAGTTCTTTAATGCTTCCTCACCCCCACTATCATGACTCCAGTTCGACCTTACAAATCTGGCTAGACCAGAGGATGTACATTGGCACAGATAAGGGTTCTTGAACATGGAGTCCAGGACAGATAAACCCTTTAGGAACAATAAGAGGAACAGTGATACCATAAGGGTAGGGAGGAGAGGGGGAGAGAAAGGGGGAACTGATGACAATGATCAATGTATAACACACACACACACATACCCAGGGTGACAAACAACAGAAACATGGGTGAAGGAAGACAGTAGCAGGTGTAAGACATGAAAATAACAATTTGTAAATTATAGAGGTTCATAAAGGTGGGAGGATAAGGGAGGGAGGAAAAATCAGGAGCTGGTACTAAGGGCTGAAATAGAAAGAAAGTGTTTTGAAATGGATGATGGCCACATGTGTACAAATGTGTTTGATAATGGGTGTATAGATTGTTATAAGAGCTGTAAGAGCCCCCAATAAAATTATTTTTTTAATTGCTGAAGGTTATATGACAAGTGTTTTAAATACTAAAGTTAAAGTTAGTAGATAGGTTGTGATATCAATGAGAAAAGTATTTAAACATTTTGTATACTATTTTATAAAAACAAATATTCATATAAGTATGTGCACACATGTATAAAGGAAGGAGCTTGAAAAGTTAGTAGGAAAATTCCATTTCTTTCAATTACATCTTTCCATAAAGTTTTTGGAACCCCCCCATATGTTATATAATCCGTTCTGAGCATGAAGTAGGATTTTAATAATGTTCTTTGAGTTATGTTAAATATGAAATTTGAAAAGAAAATATGTCAAAAAATGAAATTTGGTAGTTTAGAAGTATTTTATGACATACATTATACATTATAAATAAGTGTACCAATCCACTTATAGTGCTGCTTACCATTATTTCTACATAAGTAGATTTAAATTATTATTTTATTGTTAAGTATGTTTTTTATGTTATGCCAATCATTGACAAAATAAGCAAATGGTAATTATGATAGATATAAATCCTGTGGGTTCTGCCAGGATAGCTTTTCCTTATTAATACTAATTTAATGTAAAAAAATGATAATAAGCTCATAAATCATTTATTGATTAACATACCACTCTTCTTTGCATTTTAGAACATTATTATGGCCAGATTGGACAAAAGACGCAAAGGAGTATTTGGGCCACCTATGGGGAAGAAGTGCGTCATTTTTATAGACGACATGAATATGCCTGCATTGGAGAAGTATGGAGCTCAGCCGCCTATTGAATTATTGCGACAATTTTTTGACTGTGGATATTGGTAACTATTTAAAGTCTTAATAAGCCACAACTAAATCATGTTTGACTCTCATTTTATATTTTGTTTCTCAAAGCAAAATAGCACATTTTCCCCAAGCTATTTGGGGAAGAGAATGGTTGTTTAGATTTTCCTATACCTAAATAATTTATGTTTTCTGTGACTTCTTAGGACCATAATTGGTCCTAAGCTTTGAGATAATTTGCTTTTGACAGTGACTTCATAGATTATCCCTCCCACTCCCCAATCATGGTGATATGATCAGTTTCCAATGTGTAGGACCCCGTATCTTTTAGTTAGGAGGAATCATTCTTTGATCCAAACTTCCTTATGTTTTTATCACTCTCTTTCTCTGTAACAAAAGTATGTAGTATGCCGTAGACATCCTTATGAGCTCTGAAGATAAAGTTTGAGATGAGGGGGAAATAAGGGCTTAGCTGTAAATAGGGTGACTATATAATTAAATGTTGGAACTGGATCATATCTGAGATTGCCAGCTAGCAAACACAAACAAGATCTAGCCGAAGCACAATTGGACAGGAGACTTGGTCACTTACTAATGCTTCTGGATTTGGAGTAAGACAAGGGAAAGTAAAGAGTGCCATTGGAAGGAAGGGTAGGAAGAAGCAAAGGGACCGGACATCAGCAGGAGACATCCCTAAGACCAGGAGCTGGGCAACAGCCACACATTCAGTGACAGAAGTAGAATGCAGCCCTTGGACAAGCGTCTCTCCCAGTCCAAGCGTGACTTCTTTTAGAGTAGGCAAAATAAAGCCTAAGTGACCTTTCTAAGGTCTCTATTTTGTCTCATTGGCTTTATCATTGATTATTTTCCATTGTTCATGTGCTTTCAAGGTACGACCTTAAGGACACAAGTAAAATCACCCTGGTTGATATCGAGCTGATCACAGCCATCGGCCCCCCAGGTGGGGGAAGAAATCCAGTCACTCCCCGATTCATTCGACATTTCAACGTCTGCAGTATCAATACCTTCAGCGATGAAACCATGGTTCGGATCTTCTCATCGATTGTAGCATTCTACCTTCGGACTCGTGAATTTCTTCCAGAGTACTTTTCAATTGGGAACCAAATTGTCTCTGGGACAATGGAAGTAAGTGACTAATGCTATAGAAAATGTTTTAGCATTGCACATTGGTCTTTGTTTTTAAAATATCATTTTGCTCAATCGCTTACTTGGGTTCTTCAGAGAAGCTCTTCAAAAGACCTGAGAGCAGGAGTTTATAAGTTTTGAAAGTAGTGCATCTAACTGGGATTGAGTAGCCCCTGGTAGCCACTATGTGATCTTGAGCAAATAATTTGACCTTCCCCGTGGCTGAGTTTTTTGACCATCAAAATGGGACACACACTGTATCCCACAAGGTTGTTATAAGGGGTCACCCAGAACAAGGTCTGCTACATCATAGGAGTTTCTCTGCTTGTTAGAGTCTGCTTGTTGTTAATTGTCCTACTAACCCGTAGGTGCAGAGCGGAACTCCATAAAGCTCAACGGTCTGTCGAAAGCAGGTCACTAGACCTGTCTTTTGAAGGGGCTGTGAGGAGGTTCAAACAGTGACAATTTAGAAGGGTAGTTCAGTGCTTAACCATCTGTGCCACTAAGAATTTCCTTGTTAGTTTCCTACTCTTCATTAACCTTCCTTGTTCTCCAATCCCCCCCACCATGTTTTATCTTATAAAAGATAAAATAAAACAACTACACCTAAAAAACACACCTTTAGCATCTTATGAATATGACTTATTAGCCAGATCACATAACTTTGGAGTAGTTATGTGATCTGGAAAGAAAATATCAAAGAGAAAAATCAAGTGCTAAAAGCAAAATAAGAAAGGGAACAATAAGGGCTTAGAAGGATGAAACAGGGTGGCTGAGCCCCGGTGGCGCAGTGGTTGTGGGCGGGACTGCGGCCCACAGGGTTGGCAGTTCAAATCCAGCAGCAGCTTTTCAGGAATAAGGCTGGGTTTCCTGCTCCCACCGGGACAGTGATGCGAAAGAAAAAAAAAAGACTCCAGGATGAAACAGGGTGTGCTCTCTGCCTCTGCACAGGGCCCAGACCACCCTTCTTGCTCAGTGTAAGAGGGGAAACATTCTAAAGGGAAGCCAGTGATGATCGCATTGAACTCAGTTTTCTAGAGACTCGATAAAGTGAAGTTCACTTTGGCTGCAAAAAGTTCCTTAGAATAATTCCGTCCATCGTCAAGAACATCTTCTTTTACTAAAATTCTTTCCCCCTTGTTCGGGTGAAAATGTTGTGCTATTAAAGTAGAGACGCTGTGAGAGAAATGCTTCTGTTTACAAGATACGGTACTTTTATTTCAGGCCTCTCCTGTTAAGATGAGAAGGAGTGAGTCAGGCAGAATGGGATGCAGAAAGAATCCTTTTACTTCGTTTTTTCAAGGAGTAGAGGCACACCCTGTGGAGGTGGGGGAAGGAAGTGTGGACCTCAGAACATACACAACTAAAATATCATTCGGTTTAGTTTCGTTTTCTTCTATTTTCCATGCTGTACTAGGCAAGATGTAATTTATCCATTTTAAAGGGTTCATTCAGCTGCATCTAAAGGTCTACTTCCTTTACATGTTATAGCCAATTAAGATAGAAGGAGGGGAGAAAGCAAGAGAGAAAGGGAGAGAAAACGTGCTGGTTTGTTTTGAAGCCAGTGGTATTCAAGAGGAGATCATCTCCCATCTCTCCACTTGGCATGCCTCAGAATGAGGTACAGTCAGTCATCTCCCCAGGGGTGGGTTCTAAGACCCTTGAGTTGAACAAAATCTGTGGCTGTTCAAATCCCTTCTATGAAATGGCATAGTATTTGCATATGTCCTATGCACATTCTCTGGTATACTTGTTTTTGGGTTTTTTTTTTTTTGCATCACTGCCCCCTGGTGGGAGTAGGAGGTCCAGCCTTGCTCCTGGAGAGCTGCTGCTGGATTTGAACCGCCAACCCTGTGGGCCGCAGTCCCACACACAACAACCAGAGCTCAGCCCCTCTCTGGTATACTTTAAATCACCTCTAGGTTTCTGATAACACTTAGTACAAAGCCAGTACAAGATGAAGAACTTATTAGGACCCCTTTTAGCTTTTTGAGGAATTGCTTTGACCAGTTCGTTGCCCCTGCCTCGGCTGGTTTTGATTCCCAGTTGGATTCGTCAGTGGGATCAATGGGAGCTGGTACACAGGAGTTTAAGACGAAAGAAAATGTATGAAAATGATTGTGGTAACAATCGTACAGTACTGCTTGATGTAACTGGACTATGGATTGCTATGCTATCTGTAAGAGCTCCCAATGAAATGATGAAGTTAAAAAAATGTGTTCTCTCAATTTCACAAAGCCTGATTAAGTGCTATAAATGAACATGAAAAGATATATGCCATCATAGATTTAGAACTACACAATTTTTCAATCCAATATATTTCTATGCGATAAAGAAAATATTTGTATAGTATACACTTATATAGTATTTAATGCCTGTTTTGTGCCTTTTCTGATCATAAGCATTTTATTTTTGCTTTTTTCATATTCAGATTTATAAAAAATCCATGGAAAATCTCTTGCCCACCCCCACCAAATCCCATTACACTTTCAACTTGCGTGATTTTTCGCGCGTTATCCGGGGCTGCCTGCTCATTGAAAAAGATGCGGTCGTGAGTAAGCAGACTATGATCCGCCTGTTTGTGCATGAAGTTCTCCGAGTGTTTTACGACCGCCTGGTTAATGATGCAGACCGAAGGTGGCTGTTCATATTAACCAAAAATGTTATAAAGGATCATTTTAAAGAATCATTTGATGGTCTTTTTTCACATTTGAGGAAAGGGAGTGCACCAGTAAGTACATTTAATGACTTAAAGCATTCCAATTCAAGCATATAACAGCATGAATTATTTTAAAAATAATCCACTTTTTGGAAATATTATTGCTTCCTGATCATCGAATTCTTTTAAATGACTTAATAGGTAGATACTTATTTTGAGAAGATTTTCCTTCAGGAGAAATTATTTATATAATATAGAAGTTACTTAAAAATAAAATGGAATTATATGATATAGTGATATTGTATCAGATGTGAAGTGCTTATTAGTATTGTGATGGCACATGGTGACTTCTTCACCTTCTGACAAAACAACAGAAACAAACATGCAGGATAGGAAAAGGGGGGAAAACTCTAGCATAATTTCAGGTCATAATTTATTAGATCAGAATTTATAAATGTTAAGGTTATTTTTTTAATTTTAGTTTCATAACATAGGTTAAACAACATTTTACATAATACTCTCCTAAATGAGTCAGAATTAACTCTATAGTAGTAAATTGAGTTGAGAAATTTAATTTGGAATGTGTATTAAGTTTTGCAATTTGCTGATTTCTATCTCGTAGGTCACTGAAGAAGACTTAAGAAATCTCATGTTTGGTGACTATATGAATCCAGACCTTGAAGGAGATGACAGAGTTTATATTGAAATTCCAGATATCCATAGTTTCAGTGACATTGTGGATCAATGTTTAGATGAATATAATCAAACTCACAAAACAAGAATGAATCTTGTCATTTTCAGGTACCTATGTTTACTGTTGCTTGAAATTGCTTTGTAAAAAGTTTGTTATGAAATAGTTAAAATGTTCAAAAGCATATAAACATACATTCAGTGAATGCATTTAGGCTTATGAGAGGTTTTTGTTTGTTTTTGGTCATTTTGTCAGGATATAAGACTTCAGTTTAAGTTTTATGAATTACTAGCAAGATAGAACATCTTTCCTGAATTTACTGTTTTGAAAATAACTGTCACTTTCTATTTTTCCCATAGATTGAGAGATTGAAGAAATACACATAACACATATAAGAAAAACACCAATATATTAGCAATATAAGAATTAGGATCCTGGGCTGAGCCCCGGTGGCATAGTGGTTGTGTGCGGGACGACGGCCCACTGGGCTGGAGGTTCAAATCCAGCAACAAGGCTGGGCCTCCTACTCCCACCACCAGAGGGCAGTGATGCCCCAAAAACAAACAAACAAAAAAGAGTTAGGATCCTATGTTTTTTGTAGGACTTAAGTATTACATTCCCTGATTTTATAGTTTTAATTACTATTCCTTTACATCAAGTGATCCAATTGTAATTGCATTTCAAGAAAAATCATACTTTTAGAAAAGTAAGCTGTTTGGGATAATAGCCTATTTGAGAGCAAAGCTGCATTTCTCTGGGAGAGTAAGACAATAACTATGGGTAGATGCACAGTCACATCTATTGATGTGTGTAACGAGTTGTTATTTCATGGCAGGTATGTATTGGAACACTTATCGAGAATCTGTCGGATTCTAAAGCAGTCTGGTGGCAATGCTTTACTTGTTGGATTAGGCGGGAGTGGTCGTCAATCTTTAACTCGTCTGGCTACCTCCATGGCAAAAATGCAGATTTTCCAACCAGAAATTTCTAAGAGCTATGGAATGAATGAATGGAGAGAGGACTTGAAGGTAAAATTATGCAGTAACTTGCTGTCTCAAAAAGTACCTCAGTGCGTTCTCTTACATGTAAAGTGGGAGCTGATGCTAGTGATCGTTCCCTCCATGGGGTACCACCTGTGCCTTCTGAGCATGCCTGCGCTCATTCGGTACACCTAACGATCTGTGTGTTACTGATGGGGACACGGGGCTGAAGAAGTTATCTCTAATGTAATTCTTCTTCACTGCATCATTACAAGTATGCTGCTGATTTTATCTTTCTTCTTGTTCAAAAACCAAAAGCCCATTGCTGTAGAGTCAATTTCTACTCACGGCAACCCTATCAAACAGAGCAAGATGGTCGCTATAGGGTTTCCAACTCGTGAACCTCAACAAAAGCAGACTCTCACATTCTCCTTCCTCAGAACATCTAGTGGGTTCGAACCACCAACCTTTCAGTTGACAGCCAAATGCTTGGACCATTGTGCTACCAGTCATCCTTTATTCTGGTTCAGGGAGGTCTCGTATTAAGTATGTTTCTCTGTACTCTTAAATATGAACCTCGCTAGAATGTGAGAATGAGGATGCCCTTAAGGTTGTTTAATCTGAGTGATTTTGGAACTATGCCGTTCTCCCAGTAACGAATAGGGGAGGGTGTACTTGAGGCTTCATCCTTATGTGCCTAGGGGCTCTGTAGATCCCAGGAGAAAGATGATCCAAAATGAGTGCATTATATGCAATTGATAAGGATTTCATGCACCTGTGGATGTGGGACCATTGTGGAGAGCATTACCTGCTAACAAACAGGAATGGAATGAGATTGAGTTCTGACTTAGAGGGTATGAATCGGACCACACTTTGATGGTTTTCCTAGTTTAATGGTTGGCAAACTGCAGCTCGCAAGTCATATGCCGCTCTTTCAGTGTGAATGTGTGACTCTGAAGTAACATTGCAAACATTTGAAGGCTATTATTTCAGATCACAATGATTTCATTTGTTTGGAAAGACATACTTAAGGCTCTTGAGTGATTTTAAAGTTGTTGGGAGGGACAGGACTGACTCCTCAGTCTCTACAGTGTGCCGACCCTTCTCCTAGTTACCGTTGCTTCCAATTGATGTAAGGAATTATATGCTACAGCTGAGAGGAGAAAGCAAATGTTTCCTGCAGTGACCCGGGAAAAAGCCTGGCTGGTTAAGATTAGTGACTGGAAACATCTTGCCAGAGGCCCCAGGGCATATGTGCAAAAAATAGAACACAGTCTAGGGATGAAGAATAGACTGCTGCTTAGGATAACATTTGATGGCACCATGTAACTTCAACCAAATGAGTTTTCCCTGCATGGGTCTGGGAAGAAGGGGCGGGAAGCTACAGATAGGATTCACCTGTGAGTGATGTGCAGTTCCCTGCAGTGCCATCCAGCTTCGTGTAAGGCGCCCAGTGAGGAGCAGGGGAGGGTGAGCTCACCACCGGCCAAAGTCAGTTGGTGGAGTGTGTTCCCTGGCATCTGCATCTGGCTCACCCCCGACTGACCTTGAGACTGAACTTCACCCACCACTAAGTGAGACATTTCCTGGAGCTTTTAGTGGGCTCTGTGGGATACTTCAGTTACTCACAGAAGCCAGAGATGTGGGGGACTGTACTTAAGGGAGAAGTGTGTGTATGTGTGTGTGTGGGGGGGGGGCAGAAATGGGAGCAGACTATCGTCTTGCAAGAGTTGGACTTTTTCCATTTCCCACTTCTTGGGACTTGTTTGCTATTAATTACTATTAACAGTTATTACCATAATGAGAGTAAAAAGAAAAAAGGGAAGCCTGACTTTTTTATCCACTTTTACAGACTCTCATCCTCCCATTTCACCTCCTCAAAGTTGGCATAGAGAAAAATAAGTAGAATCTAAGCTCACAACAGAGGGCTGCATAAATACAGAAGGAAAAATCACATGTACATTGTTTTTTGTTTTGTTTCTGCTCATACTTCACAGGGATAGTTTTTAAATGTTTACTGTGAAGTAAAATGATAGACTTAGCCACTTATTGTGGTTAGACAGAGTCTGTTTTTAATTTCTGCTTTGCATAATTTTAAAAGTATGTCATATTGGAAATATTATGAAACCTTTCTGTGCTTTAGTTTCTTCATTTATAAAATTTGGAAAATACCACCCATTTCTCAGATTACTGTGAATAAACTATGTGAAATATGTAAGCATCTCGGCAATGCTCCTGACATAGAACTAATAGTTAATTCTCTTTTCTTTTCCATTTGGAAACAGCTTTGCATATTCAATTTTGAATATGATTTTGAAATATAGTGGTTCTTTTGGCAGTAAGTTAAATCTGTTAATGTTTTACTTATTTTATTAATACTATTAATTTTAAAAATACAATTCATTATAAAACTAATTAGATATAGCTCTTTAAACATGTTACCTGCTTTTAATATTAGAAAATTATTTCTAGGAACATAATAGCCTATATACTGCAAAATGGCATTAATGTATGATATAGAAAATCAGCATTTATTTAATATCTATTTAAAATTTATATGATTCTGTAATAGAGATATGTTTACCTTAAAATCTATTACAATCTCTGATTTGTAGTGTTTGCCCATTTCCGTGGTATAAATGGAGTACAAATGAAGTTACTCCCACCATGACTGATTGAATGCTACTAACATGATACTGCTGAAAACAGAGTTGTACATTAGAAAATTGTTAAATCAGGCTGAGTCCTGGTGGCATAGTGGTTGTGTGTGGGACTGCAGCCCACAGGGTTGATGGTTCAAATCCAGCAGTAGCTCTTCAGGAGCAAGGCTGGGCTTCCTACTCCCACCAGGGCAGCAGTGATGCCACAAAAAAAAAAAGAATCCAGGAAATTGTTAAATCTTAAGAGCTATTATAGCTAATCATGCCCATTTATGTGTATTTCAAAACACACAGAAACGATAATATTAATAAAATGCATACCACAGTATTTTATGCTCAAATACAAAAAATGTAAGCTCCAGAGCATAAAGCATAGCAAATTAATCAGTAGGAAATGACATTCAAGCATTTGCTACTTTTGTTAAAAGAGATAGTTGAAGTTTAACAATGTCCTCATACGCTCTGGAAGATTTAGCCTCCGTGCCAGCCAGCTGTGCGAGGCCAGCACCAGCCCCTCCGGGAAAGCGACTGCTTTGTGTGAGCTGAGTGCAATTGACAAAAAACAGCTCAAAATAGATTAGACAAAAGAGAAAGTTATTGACTCACATGACTCAAGAGTCCAAATTATGTTGACTTTTAAAATTCTTTATTTAAAACATAGTATTTTTATTGAACCTCCTTTACACAGGAGAATTCATTTCAAATTAAACATGCTTTTTGGAAATTTTATTAAGATCTGGGAGAAAGCAAATTAGTTTGCCACTTAGCTAGATATACAAATTTTGTATTGTAACTTTTTTTTTTTTGGAAAAATCCCTCATTGTAAAAATATTCTTTCCATTTCCTTTCTGGATTCCTTGTTCCCTTGCATCCTTCTTTCCTGCCATCTAACTTGGATTTTGGATAGATGCTGCCTTGTTCATCTCCTGTGGTTCATTATTCTCAGTAGGATGTTCTGCATGGGTGTTGTTATTTTAAAGCAAGTCAGTTGGTTGGTTGCAAGGTGATCCTGGTGGTTGACGCCATCCCAGGTTTGAAGGGTGTCCAAGAACCAAAGATTCTACCAGTCTGTCTCAAAACCAGGAAGTCTGCTCTTTTTAAAATGATTTTGAATTTTGTTCTACGTTTTTCTCCACTCTAGCCAGAACCTTCTCTATTGTAATCCCTATCAGAGCTGTTTGTACAGGAAGCTGGGCACCATCTTGTTGTTCTGGTCCCAGCCTAGTGGAGATTTGTGGCTCCGGTGGCCTTTTAGATTAATTATTTCCTTGAGTCTGATGTTCTTCACTTTCATTTGCTACCGGCAGGAGGAAAGCAGCAACAGTGTCTTAGATGGCAGTTTGCAAGTTGTTAGGGGCCCAGTCTCTGTTCTCAAAAGTAGCCTGCAAAGCATTCTTTGTGAAGATTTTTCCTTTCATCTCTATAGTTTTAGGTTTACCCTTAGTTCTCCGATGCATATTGAGTTGCTTTTTATATGTGGTACCAGACATGGACCCTGTTTCATTTATCTGCAGCTGGCTATCCAGTGTTGCCAGTACGAGCTATGGAGAAGACTCTCTCAGTGAGTAGCTATCGGCCTTTTGAAGCTTAGCTACCTGTGGGTGCAGGCAGGTACACAGACTTTTGAGAGAGCTGAATTTAGGGCCTCCAATTATGTCTCCAATAATTATCCTTTCCATTTCCCGATTCTGCACTCCCTTATTTGGCATCCTGTAAAGGACTGGCTCTTTCCAAGAGCCAACCAAGATGGTCCTAGAAGTTCGGAAGTGTTGGCCTTTGTATCCTCTATTTCAGAGAGGCCTTGAACCTTTTGTTTTCAAGTTTTGTGTCAGGACCTGAACCAGACCTTGCTTTAATCATATGCTCTCCTCTGAGTTGAGGATCACTCTCAGAAGCTTGGGTGAGGAGCCCTGATGATACAGTGGTTAAGTGCTTGGCTCTTCAGGGAAAGGTCAAGAGATTGGACTCGCCCGCTGCTTCCTGGAGGAAAGATGAGGACCAGATGCAGATGCTTCCGTAAAGATCCCAGCCTTGGAAACCCGAAGGGCAGTGCTGCCCTGTGCTAGAGAGCAGTGGTTCTCAACCTTCCTAAAGCCTCATGTGGCGGTGACCCCCAACCATAACGTTATTTTCATTGCTACTTCATAACTGGAATCTTGCTACTGTTATGAAGGGGTCGCAACCCACAAGTTGAGAACCGCTGTGCTAGAGGGTCCCTATGAGTCAGAATTAATTTTAACAGCAATGGGCTTGGGTCGGGGCGACTGGGAAATTATAAGCAGTTTGGGTTGTGTTTCCACCCAAGGGAGGGGAGAAGTGGAGACCG